>BMAO01036116.1:0-11985 GCA_019973975.1 Trichonephila clavata
GATTTCTTAATGCATTTTGTGCTTAGTAAGAAATAGTTATTTTTCCCACTTAAGCATAAACACGAAATGTAAATTTAATTGTTTTATTAATATTGATAATTTCAATTATTGCTTGTATAGTAACGACCTCAGCATTCGTTAGTTTCATTAAACTTTTTTTTCGCAGATTGCCAAATAGCGTGTTATTATAGAACATTACCATTATCGAAATATAGAGATAGACACAAAGGAAACAATCTCTTATAAAATATAATTTGTACGTTTTAGAAACAATTCAAAACTACAGATATGTTTGAGAAATCCCGCAGTAGGGAACACATATCTGTAATTATAGCGCGTACAGATTAATTCAATAAAAAGAAGCCAAAAAATCACACATTTATTTTTTGCTTAATACTTCAGAACTAATTCACCCTATGAGTTACTATTTGAAAAAAGAACGGCCATTGTGCGATTTAATTCCAATTAAATCCCCAAGGTAGAATTTCGGGGTTTTTTACCGTTCGTTTTCTTCCCTTTCTATTCGTTAGCAACTCTTACGAAATTCCATCTGTACTATTATTTATTTTCCTTTTAGTGTCCCTGTAAATTGCATTTTTTTTTGTCTGTAAGAAGGTCTGGATATGACAAGAAAGCCGCTCATACAAGATATAAAAGAATAACTTCAACTCAAGCATGGCTTCAAGATGTCGTTCATACTTCTCGCTTTGAAGTCTGAGAAGCCATAAGATACGTGTGTTGAATAGGCACTGAATATTTTGACAGGAATGTATACGTATATCTGCTGCTGAAAATGTTCATAGAATTTTTTTTCCCCTTTGAAATATTTTGAGGTGAACATGTGAAGGAAAACTAGTGCTAGTTTTTAAACATCGATAAAAAGAATCGTATGTGCTAATATTTCCTTTAATTCTATCAACGAATTTTTTAAAAATATTCCTTCTGAAACGTATAATCTGTCTGAAGAGTAAATTATTTTTTCTTTCTTTTAGATGAGTGTTTGTTGAGTAAATTCTGGTAAGAAAAGAAAGAGATTTCCAGATGTAAAAATTAAGATAAAAAAAAATCCCCTCAATGTCTCAAATTTGCTTTTAATCCAGCATAAAAAAAGATAAAAAAAGAAATTGGTAGAAAACTTTTAATTTGAAATGTTCTCCTATTTCTCCAAAAGAGAAATATGTACCTTTAAAAAGATTATATTAGATATTTTTTTTGCAATGTAAAAAAAAAACTGTTTTCATCTTCTGTACAATCTTTATTCTATTACTTTGGTAGTTTTGGAATAATTTTTCAATGATTAGGAACGCACCGTTGTTAAGGGATTAAACATCAAATTCCCTTCTTATTTTAAGAATACTCTTTGAACGTTACTTAATTAAAATATTAAGTATGGAAAAAAGAAATATTTTATAAAAAATTTTACAAAAAAATAATTAAAATTGAAAAAAAAAAATCCTGCGCTTAAGTTTTGCAAAAACGTTGCCATTACCACCCACTTTTCACTATTTTTTTCTTCAATTTTTCAAAAAAAGATCAATTATTTTTTAGAAGCACACGACTGGCAAGTACAAGAATGTTATGAGAAATACAAGTTTCAAATGAAAATTAACTTTCCCATTAAATATAGCTTGAGCAGAGACTTCTAACGCGAATCCAATTCATAAATCAGCGTTAACATAAACGTTAAAATGACCCAGTGAAACGTAGTTAGTTGTTTAGTGATCACGTTTTAATCATAAAGTTTATGGTGCCATGATTCAGCGACAACGTTGCCTTTCTGTCACAAATATTTTATCTTGTGAAATCTGGTAGAGGTAACAGCAGGAGTCGATTCACCATCAGAAACAGTCCCATAACACTGCTTAAAACAATGAAGTTTACGCTTTTGCTTAGTCACTTTTATGGAATAAGGAAATTTAAGACAGATGTATAGTGAGCAATATTCTTTATCTTAGGCATTGATTTAAATATTTAAATTCTATTCGGTTCGTTTAGTTATTCTGAAACTACTATAGCGTAAGCTGTCAAATAATGTATTGGATTTAGAATTAAATTAGTAATTAGGGAAATATGTGACCATTTACAATATTACAAACAACGTGCTAAAATATTTTAATAAATTTGCAAAAGAAGTAGTTTTAGAAATTTGAAAATAATACTTGCGAAAAAAATGGTGTAATAATTATTAACATTGTTTGTGATGTTTAAACTAATGGAATTTTTCTTCTTGAAAATAACTAAAAAATCCACAAAATTGCTTAAGTTATCCAACAGCTTGCGACTCGACTGCACTGAGTGCATGAATTTTGAAGTGTAAAAGAAGTACCAATTGACCAAATGTGAAATCAGTCCTTTTTCTCCAACATTCTGCAATGTGTGGGTTTTCATGTGAGAGTGTTGCTTCTCCCTGCTTTCTAGACTTTTGAAGATAAATGACTCATGGACTGTCTAGTACTAACAGATGATTATCCCAACAACAGCTTGCGACAACTGTTTTTTTTTAAATGGAGATTTGGGGATTTTTTCGTGGTTTTTAGATATGTTTAGTACATTTTAAGAAAAATATGCTAAAACTAAGAAGAAAAAATGAAGCTATTATTATTAAAATGGAAAAAATTGGTAAATATTTACAAAAAAAAAATCTAAGCGTGGCTCATTCTGTACCAAAAATTAATGAACAAATTTT
Organism: Trichonephila clavata; assembly: GCA_019973975.1. Taxonomy (NCBI): domain Eukaryota; kingdom Metazoa; phylum Arthropoda; class Arachnida; order Araneae; family Nephilidae; genus Trichonephila; species Trichonephila clavata. The sequence goes on from BMAO01036116.1 coordinate 2,687, forward strand.
CAATTTTTCAATTCTGATGAATTGCTGTGTTATTCATTTTTGAAATGTCATTTAGGATAAGAGATATTTTAATTTTTACAAAAACTGGAACACTTTATCTTATTTAATATATGATATTGCTTAAAAAACAGTGATTATATTAACATAAGGGAGTGTAAATTTTGTAATAAAATAGTGATTGATAAATATTAAGGTTAAAACACATCTACTATTATACAAAAAATACACACAAAATTTCAGTTAATTATTTTCAAATCTTTTCCAGCAATCTATGTTCCTATTTGAGCATTTTCAAAAAGACACATTTCGAGTGAAATGCGTTTTAAAGTATGACATCTTTCTTAAAGTAATGGCATCTGCTTTTGCTAAAACACTTGAGGTTTTTTTCTATAGAACGGAAAATAATAAATTTGGTATTTTTATAAAGCTATTAAGATGACCTATAAAATAAAATCATTAAAAATTTGTCAATTTTTGACAAAATTCACAATTTTATGGTAGTCAGATACATTGAGAAATCATGCCGAAAATTCAACATTATATTTAAATATATATATAACACGGGCAATCTAACTTTTATACTATGCTTCCATAAGCAATAGAAAAGCTTAAAAAAATTCAAATAGTTCTCAGCGCAATTAAACACCACTAATTAAAAGTTATTTTTTTAAAAAAATTTTGAATTAATTTAATTTTGCTTAGTTTTTCTTAAAATTAATTATTTAATATTTGTTATTTTGGAAAAGCATGGTATTGTAAAATTTGACAGGAAGATATGGTTTTGTTTTATTTGAATTATAACAATGTGAATACTAAAATAATCAAAACTTTAATATCATAAATATTACTACCCGTGTTCCGTTATATAACCAGCCTTATAAAGTGCCCCTATACTTTCAAACTGAATGTTTTTTAAGATTTATGTACATTTGCATATAGCAATGACTTTTTTTATTTTTACGAAGGAACCTGATTTATGCATGTGCAGTCTTCTTATCTTTAAAGTCTACAATTAGCATGTGAGAGGATAAAAAAAGCATATGGTTTGAATTTAAACCTGACAGAAATATATAGTCAGATAAAAAGGGACATCTAACATATAAAAATGGACATATTTTATTTAATCTAAATCTAGATGGATGAAAGATCCTTATTTATTTACGGAACCGAGTCAAAGTGATGGCATAGATAAAACAGATTTCGATTATGTACCTGAATATAGAAGACGGATATGACTAATTGTTCACGTTATCTAATAATGAAAGTTCTTAAGCAACCTTAAAATCTGGGCACCTATATTTTCAAGCCTCGTTTTTTAATTTTGAGCTATATTCACCGTATAACGCGCACCTCCTTTTTATGAAGAAATCTGAAATGTTCGTATGCATTGCTCTTACGTTTTGAAGTCATTTATTCGAAATATTATCCCAGGTATTCGAAAACATAGTATACTTTTAGAACTACAACAACTCCTTAAGCTCATAAGGAATGCCATTTCTTTTAAATAAACAGTATTTCGATGCATGTAGAAGTCTAATTATTTTTACGCTCATCTCTTTTTGTATTTTTATAGCTCCCATTCTTATACTTGGCGTATAACTTGCACCCGTAGATTTCGATCTTATTTTTGGTGTTAAAAGTGCTCGTTAAACGAAAGATATTTTACGATATATGTTTTTTCTGTTGATAAGTATTTTTAATATATGTAAAAATCTACTTTTTTAATTCCATCCTTCTTTTACTTTTAATGCTATCATTTTTATAGCCGAAGTATAATGCCCATGTGTTAATTTCGACCTTATTTTTGGTGTAAACTGTTTGTGCTATATGCTGGATTTCAAAGAAGATCCAAATTTAACGCAGGAAAACAATTTCAAACATCACAATTGAAAGGAAAAAGAAAAGATAAAATAGATATATTTTTTTTTCTATGAATCGTTCTAAATTGCTTCAGCAGAGTCTTATGAAACAATTTTGCCTATCACTTTTTTTCTGTAAGAAGTAAGTGAGTGGAAATTGTGAATGTTTCCGTTTTGCGATATTTAATTGTTGGCGCTAAATATTTTTAGTTATGTTTAGAAAATGACATTCTTCGATTCGTTTTTATGTCAAACAAGTAGATGGTTAAAAGTGAGCAATCTGATTCTACAAGACGTGTCTTGGAATAAGTTTCTGAATGTTGTCCACGCAGTGGGATAAAAAGATTTAATATGAAAAAGACTTGTGTCCCAGATTGCCTATGATAACAGTCCCTATGAAAGATTTCTGGCATTGTGGCAAACAAAAAATATTAATTTTTAAAACACTTATTTTCCCTGATCACCTGTGCTACAAAAAGAATGGCAATGCTGCTGTTTTGGTGCGTAGACGTCTTTTTAATCAAGGAATTTGCGGCGGAAGAATCCTTGTTTGTAATTCTTTTATTAAACGACACAAAACATTTTGTTATTTAAAAACTCCCGGTAGGTTACCAGGCCCTCTCCCCCCATCAATGGGTTGCAGCATTATTCCCAGAGAAAACTTTCATTTAAAAATAATTCAGGCCATTTTCCCCGAAAAGAAGGCACCAGACGTAACTAAACCAACCTTTTTGAAAGACATGGTTTCACAGAAAACTTCTGTGAAACCGTTAATTAGAATCTCTTAAGGAGTTCAGTGTAAGCATCCAGAAAGACATATGCATGATATATCAGAAATGAATATTAAATGTGTAATTTGATTTTGTGCATTCTGTGAGCGAACACAATGTAAGTTATATTTGTTTTTGAAATCAATTCTTGGGCACATTAGCACAAACACGGATTAAAATTTCAACATCTAACCTTGAAATAATGCACGGAAATTTAATATCATCTGTAGCAATAACTGCGATTTGAAATCGGAATAATGACTGGAAAAACCTTTACACATCATTGATTTTTCAAAACATTAGTGGTTTGAATGCAACTCGCATAAGCTCGTAAGTGAATGTTTCAGCAGTCAACTCTAGGTTTGCACCCGTGTTAGACATTTAAAAAAACAAAGGAAATTTAAATATGTGCTCTCGATAGTTCAATGATTAAGTTTTGTTCCAGACAAGTCACCAGACTGAAGTGCCTCTAATCAGAAGACTTATTGGTTACACATTATTACAGGTTCCAAATGAGAAACATTAGGAACATAAATAAACTCAGACACGTGAGTACATGTAACGAATTATTAAAAAAATTAACTTTCATGAACTAGAGTAGATCGGGTTAAAGAAGTACAAAAGAAGGCTAAAAGACACACATATCGCATGCACTAGTTTTTCAGTAGCAACTTGGAATATATACAGCTTTATGATTTCATATAAAACAGTGCTTCTCAAACGTTCCATACTTGGGACTCAATTTCCAATCATTATTTTCATCACGTACCCCTGCATACAATAACAATGTATTGAATTCAATAATAATATACTTTGATGTACTTTAATTATAAACTGTACAAATTATGAAGATAAGTATTAAATTGTGCATATAACTTTATGGCATGCCCATAGGGTTACTGGTAATTATTAAACTTGTTCTTAACTTAGTACTTTTAAATTAATTATGAAACACATTGTGAAGTACTGCTACCTTTATAAGTGCATTATAAGTAAATTTGTATTTTATTTTTTATGGCAGACTGCATTTTATTTTGCTTCCTCTCAGTAAATTAATAATTTTTAACACAAATAACCCTTTTTTCGACTTTTTGGTATACTTGCGCCCCTCTTGTAGGGTTATCCCAACCCTGAGGGGGACCCCCACAGTTTGCAAAATACTGAGTTAAAAAAATGATCAAATATTTTTATTTTCTCAAAAGTCACTAAAAACTGTTCTATTTTATATAAATATATATACTTCTATATATTTGCATCAGATAACTGAGTTTTTTAAAAGTGATATATGACGCAATCCTTTTGAGAAGCTTTCTGCAACCAAATGCTATTAAACAGTTAGAGTTCATAATTAAGTTATATGAAAGCAAAAAAAATATATATTTTATTCTATTTTTAGAAAAATGTGAAATTTTCTGTTGTGAAATTGGGCCTGTAATATAAATCTATCTTCACCTAAAAAATAATGAAAAAAAATCTAGTAATTGTATAATAAAGTAAAATCCATAAATTATCAGCAATGTTATAGCTAAAGAATCCATTTTTCATCTACTATTATCGACAATTATGCTTCAATATATCTTCAGTTTTTTGTTATGGATTTTTTTTTTTTACTTTTAAAATCTGGAGTTAATTTTCATGCGAAAAAAATAATAAGTTAAACGGATGATTTATTTGCTCGATACTGGTATACGTTTCCCCATATTTGGAAGCACAGGGCGAAAAAAATAGTTCAACCTTTTATGGTATTAGTCTTATCTGATAAAAAATAAAAGATAAATTTTCATTATCGTATGCTACAAAATTATTGGTATTCATCGAAAAGAAAGCTAGAATGATGTTAACGTTCTATTCAAATTAAACGGCCTTGTCAATATTTTTCTTAGCATCTATAATTCATTTACAGCGCTAATGTTTTGAATGAAATACGGATTACCAACGAATGTGTTGAAAAAATATAAATAGCTGATTATTAAAACTGATTATGTAAAATATTTATCTCCGTAAGAATCCATATCTCCTTTTTCTCCACCATTGTTAATAAAAGTAGCATTTCTTAGAACTTTACATAGACTTTTGCCCATGGTTAAAGTTCGTAATTTTTAATATTTTTAACCATATTAGAATGGGGTAGATGTGCAATTTATTTTCAGAAATGCATAATTATGTTTGATTTAAATTATTACTTTATTATTATAGTTCCAAGTATATATATATATAAGATTTATTTTTCCTAATTCGTATGATAAATCATTTCAGAATATTAAGATTTATGTTAGGCTTAACAAAAAGTAACCGATTCTTTTACTGTTTGAGAATCTTACGAAAAATCTTTCATTTAAGAAAACAGATCAATGCTCAAACTATTAAAAAATATGTTCATAAAATTTGAAAACTTGACAGACTTGACTTAAATGACGATATGTTACTGGTGTATTTTTACTGTCACTTGACTTTTTGTTATGAGAAGTTCTTTAAATATATATATATATATATATATATACATATATATATATTCTCTATCTTTCTTTACATTTTTTAATTGACCCATATTTCAGATTCTTTTAAATTCTGTTCTTCTCCATTTTTTTTTTTTTTTGTAGGATATTCTCTTGACTTACCTATTTTATTCCTTATATATGTATAATAAAATTTTTTGAATAGTTGCATAAAATTGCTAAAAAGTTTCCGAAATAGACTTAAGAATAATGCATTTATATCTCTTAAAATAGAACCTTAAAAATCGTGCTCAAATATGAAACATTTGCAATAATTCAGTTAAAAAGTGGCATACTGTCATAATTCTGTACCTGCTAATTGAAAAAACAATTAACCTTATAGCAAAGTCTTTGAAAATAATGTTTTAAAAGAAAGTTTCACCAGACCAGTATGACTCCAGAATAACCAAATTGAAAGGGCACTTTTGCAGGCATGCATGATAGCATGCAAGGTTTTTGAATTTTCCATAAGTTGTCTCACTCTGCCTTCAAGCCGCATTTCCATTTTATCAGCCGTTATTTCGTGACACCATAACAGCCTCCCACTTGAGAAATTTTCCGCCCTTTTCCCTAAACGAGCTCGGCCCTTACGCGTCGCATGCCGGGCACGATGTGCCAATCATAATGGAAATGTGGCTATCGATTCCTGCCTTGAGAAAAGGTGTCACAAAGCAAAGGGCCGAACCGTGTTTCCTCGAAAAGAATTATAGTTCCAGAAGTGAAAATCGAGATTCGGAACTAGAAACTCTATTGAACGATATGTCTGAGTTTGATTTCTGAATATTCTAACTTCGATTTAATGTATGGTATAAATATATTGATATAAATATATGACTCAAAACAAAACAAAAAATGGTTTACAATAAAATCCAGCGTATAATGCGCATCGCCGTATAACGCTTATACTTTCAAGAAACAATTTTTTTTTTAATTTTTAGGTATATTCGCAGTATAACGCGCATCCCCTTTTTCCTACGAAGGAACCTGAAATGTACGTGCGCATTGTACTGAAAATTTCAGTACAGGGCGCACGTGCATTCCGATTAAATTATTTCAGACTGAAATAATTTAATCGAGGTATTGTGTGTCTCAGACTTCTGAAGAAAAAATGTTTTTCCAGAATTTCTAGTATTTCCATTTAAGTTCAAAAAAGGAATATCAATTTTTTTAAGAAAACAGTATTTCGATATATGTATGTAAAAGTCTAATTTTTTCCATGTTCATCTTTTTTTTATTTATAAAGTTATCATTTTTGTACCAAGCGTGTAACGGACACCCCTGAATTTTGGTCTAATTTTTTTTTGTTCAGATTGCGCATTATTCACCGGATTTTACGGTACTTATATATGAACGATGAAAACTTCAATTAACTAGGAAAAATATAGGACAATTGAAGTTCAGAGACACTTCAAAAACATATAATTCAAAGCTTAAAATAATAGAATGAATTCATTACTACATTAAAATGGGTTTAAGGATATTTAAAAGTTAATCCATAGTAATGACATACAAATTTAGCACATAGTGTCTTACAGATATATTACGAAACAAACTAATTTAAACAATAAATATTTTGTAGGATTACAGTCTACAAACAAATTAAGTTAATGTACGAATAAATGGTCTAAAATTAATTATGATAAGATCTTCTCTATTAAATACGCTACATTTGTTTAGAAAAGCAATTTTGTTCGGATGGAGTGGACATTTGTATCGAAAAATGGTTTTAAAATAAAAAGAAAATCTTTAAACATTGTAGTAAACAATTAAAAAATTTTAATTTTTTTTACCCCAGTTAATTTTTTTACTAAAAGAAAGCTGCAGTCAAATTGTCACACTATCGTTTGGTCATATAAACGGTTTATTCATTTTTTACCAGAAAAATAAAAATTTGTATTATGATATAATATGACATTATAATTAAGTACACATTATAAATTAGAGTGAATTTAAAATATTTTAACTAAAAAAAAATCATGAAAACTATAATTTTTATAAATAATAATAAAAACCAATAGATGCCTACAGTAATCTTTTTATTAATCTCAGAAAAAATAAATACTAAAATTCGTTAAAAGTGACTTATTTGTTAATACAATAAGCGTGAATTTATCTCTGTGAAAGCATATAAATAAATAACTGAGATTATTTTTTATTAAAATTAACTTCAAAAAACTCAAGGAAAGTGTTTGCCTTAATGCATAGAAAAATTTGACCCAATTCTCTATGAAAGCATAAAGAGTACGTGAGAAATATTAAAATCCATAAAGAAACCAAAATGTAGTTTATTTAGTCTAAATAATAAGTACTTATTCCAAATTTTGCAAAAAAGTTGAAATACTGTAAGATATGCAGATTACTAAAATTGAAGCAATGCCACACGGGAAAAAAATGCCAATGAAAAAATAATCGACCTGCACAAACCGCTTAGTAGCGACAACACCAAAACAATTGCGGAACACCGGCGCTAAAAGCCTGAACATTTAATATCCGGCATTAAGCAACTCCGCCACTTCACCAAAGCTGCTGTTGCACCAGCCCAACCACAGTTCAGAAACATACAAGTTCCACGCGAGATTTAGTTTCCTGTTTCCGTGTTCCACACAAAAGAGGAACCCTCTGTTTCCATCTCCTCTTTCCATATTCTTATTCCATTTTTCTCTCTACTCATTTATACATTTTTCCCCTCCTATGTATTTTTTTTCTTGTAATACTTTATTTCCTTCCATTTTCTTTAATGCGCGCCATTTAAAAGATCGCGTGATCTTCCTAATAAATGACGTCGTCCTCCACCATGACATGTGCAGAAAGGTGTGTCTGAGAATTCCCTACCAATGTCTCTCCCCACCTTTAGCAGCCCTAACCCCCTTTTAGGGAACCGTGCACATTACGAATTCATATAACCATATAAAGTTGGTAAGAATTCGGCTGCCACATACAAGTGTATAAAACGCGATTGGACAAGAAGAAGAAAAAAATTGAAAGAAAAAAAATGGCGTGAAAAAAAAGAACTATTCGAAAAGAGAAAAAAATGAAGCAGAAATCAAAAGGATGTATAAATAATGATTTCCATTTGGTTGAGCGATCTGTGGTTAAAATTGACAACTTCAATAGCGGTCATTTTGTTCCAAGAGGAGGGGGTTTGAGGGTTGGTTCTCTGGTTTTGGAAGCAACGTCATTTAATCGGAATTGGAACGCGTTCTCTAAGTGAGATAAATGATGCGCCTGGTAAACGGCTCCATTGGGTGACTGATTTATATAATTTGGAAAAGAGTAAGAGTTGAGTGTCGTTATAAAGTAAAATGTTTAAAGAAGGGCGATATTTTTATAGTTTAGCTACAAATGGGTGTAATTTGTTTAATCTTTAATGAGTAGTGACTGATGTGGCTTGAGTCATATTAAAAACTTGTATTTTTGTTTCTTATTTTGATTTTTTTTAGTAATGTGGGTTGGAAATATTGCTTCAAAATGACTTTACCTTTCAAATCATGATTAATTGCAACAAAAAAAGGCAAGTAATGAGTATAAATAATGTAAAATTGCACTCATGTACGTATCAATCGTAAGATATTTAAACCTCCGCACACATATTATATATATATATATATATATATTATATATATATATAATTTAGAATTCTAAATTTTAAATCTCTAAAATATTAAATATTGGGTTGTTCGGAAAGTAATTTCGTTTTTTTTTTGTGGAAATGAAAGACAGTTTTCGTATAATAAACAAATACTTTATTAAATTATATATTGGCTGTTCTGGTTCAAAACCTTTTGCCATCTTTCTGGTAGTAGCATAATTCCACGCTCATAAAATTTTTTGGTCTTTTGCTGGTAAAAAACTGATCGAGGTGATTTTTGACCTCCTCACTTGAGGTGAAGGTTTTACCGCCTAAAAATTTTTGGAGTGACCGGAACAAATAATAATCCGATGGTGACAGGTCTGGAGAATATGGTGGGTGTGGCATTGTATCCCATTCAAGCTGTAAAAGCTTTTGGCGAGTGACCAAACTTGTGTGAGGTCTCGCGTTGTCTTGGTAAAACACTACACCTTTCCTGTTGATTAGTTCTGACCTTTTCTTTTGAAGTGCATCATTCAATTTGTCCAGATGATGACAGTAGACTTCCGAATTAATCGTTGTGTTATCCGGTAAAAGATAAAAAAAA
>BMAO01036117.1:0-28592 GCA_019973975.1 Trichonephila clavata
TTATTGTAAAATACAACATGTGAAAAACGCGCTGAAAATTACTTGGCCATCCAATGATTGATATCTTGTTTTCTATGTTCATTGGTTATCAAATTAAATCTTATATGCAGTAGAAAAACATAATTCTTATAAAAACATCGACTTCAGAAAATTTCATCACAATATTAAAATGAAACACTTAAGCAATGGAAAAGCATAATTACATGGTGCTGCGTATAAAATATATCAGACAAAAAATATCTAAAGAAACCCGAAATATTACTTTTTTAAAGATTGTCTTTCAAAAAAGCGCCATGATGACAGTAAGATTTGTGAAGGTATTTTAGAGAAATATGACTAATTCAAAAGAAGTCGTAATGGTTATTTTAAAGACCTCCTACTATAATATTTATCCTTTCTATCCCCAAAAGCAAAGTATGTATAGGAACGTCCCCAAGCACACGGCAGATGTATTAAATTCTGAATGATAATCTTAATTAAATATAAATCAGTGCATTAAATAAGTGGATGAATCATAAATAAATACGAGTATCTGAATAATATGAGTACAATGTCATATATTAATTTGAAGCCATTATTCGGAGAGCTTATTATTATGCTTCGTAGTCTTGTTACAAACAATACACAAGACGGAGCTTTATAGTTATTATTAACTAAAAAAAGCATTATTTATTATTTTAGAAATTGTCTTATTTTTTCCATATAAGAAAGTCTACATTTCTATTATATTATGCACACATTATACAGCGTACGCGCGCAAAATTGACAAGTACAATTTGTGAAATTCATTTATTCAAAAACTAATAAAATTCACATAAATGTTTAAAACTAGCCTGTTTTGCAAAGGAACGAAGTATTTCAAATTAGATTCATCTACTGTCAAACGAAAAGTGGAAATTTATATATATTTAAGTTATAATCTTATTAACAAAATGAAATTTAATATTGTGCTACTTTAATACAAATATTATGGAAAATCGTGAATTTGATGAAGCATTTTCTAATTTTCATATTTTTCTTTCACAAAAAATAAATATCGCAATTTTCATACTCTATTTCGATTATCTAGGTTAATTTTATTTTTCGCTTTGAATAATTCATAAAGTTATTACTAGCTTCATAAACGTTGATTTGACAGCAGGGCATTTGTTATTTAATTCCCGAAATGTTTCTAACGAAGAAAATCCCACACGCCCTTTCCCATGGGAGTCGTTTCCTTCCGACAAAATGTTTCACTCCATGTCTGAATAAGCAAAATGAACTGTTTAAACAAAGTCAGCTGTAAATAAAAGTTCACAATAGAATAATCTGCTTATATGTGTGAAGCATTTAAGTACAGACCAGAAAAGGAAATATTAATTCTAAATGAGATTTGACAAATTATTGGAAGAATTGAAATTTGTTGCATCAATAGACATTGAATTAATATGAATGAAAAATATATATTCAATATTTAATATGATAAAAGTAATTTATAATAAAATAGGAAATTAATTTTAAAATCAAGACCGTTTTTTCCCTTACTCATTCAAAAATATTGATAATAGAATAGTTCAAACATGTATTTTTCAAAATAAATTTGTCAAATTTATGATCAGATGTATGTTGGTGTTGTTTATTCCCCTGATGTAGGAAAAAGACCAAAAGACCTCGTCACACAAGTAGTTCGAAAATCTTCTCCGCTTAGCCATCAAAGCCTCCAGGAGACACCCAAACAAGCAAAATGAGAAGGCTGGGAGGGAGGGAACAGAACATGGAGGAAAAATCCTTTCAACATTCTGGAATTTCATAGTCACAAATTCCACTTCTAAACCTCGCTAAGGCCGATTGGAGAGCTCTGGACCACTGCATGATAGAGAAACTCCTGGGCGACTAGCAGCATACAAGTTATGATCTGGTGGGAGACGCCACGTTGAGAGTTATTTATACTTTTATGGAGGGAGTGGATATCCAAAGGGATTACATCTGCAGAGTTTGTGATCGGATCACATCCATTTCTTGCAAATAGGGCTTGCAATCCCGGATTTCGGATTACATTATCCAAATCTCGGGATTGGACTATTTATTAAAAATACTTACACATTAACATAGTTGAAATTGCATAATAAAACTCAAAATATAATTAAAAATTGGTTTAATATTAATTTTATTGTGTGTGTGGAAGCAAATAAAAAAAACTCAATTTATATCATAAAATAACAATAATAGTCGATAATAAAATTAATAAAAAGACATTTCTTCATTTCTGTGTTTTGTAAATAAGCTTTTAAAAAACACAACTCGTCCAGATTTTATCGTTCAAATGGCTTCTTATTTTGTTGCAAATTGTCCTGCCGAAGAAATGCTCTTTGGATTCTTTACTAAAAAGTTATCGTCATTAAATAGGAATATGTTTTTTCGGGTAGTCACCACGTCTCCTTCCATTTCGGAAAAGGGACATTTTTTTTTCCAGTTTTTGATGACAGTGACAAATCTAATAGACTGCATTGGTGCATATAGCTCCTTGATAACTTTATTTAATTCTTCTGCTACACTTTATGGTTTTGTGTATAAATTGAACCAATTATTAAATCAGAATGTGAATCATTTCAAGTTTTACCTGCATTTTAAATAGAAGATCCAGTTGTATGAGCTGTTAGTAATGCAATGGGATTGAAGTGTCTCAAGTCTTTCAAGCAGGTCCGCTATTAATTAACGGCATTTAATGAAGAAGGAACTGTGAATACTTGAGGTTAAAATATGGAATACTGGATGACCATAATCTGTGGACGTTCTTTACAGAATGAAAGCTGTATTTTTTATTATAGACTATTGCAAAAAAAAATTCTCCATAAATATTGCAGAGCAGAATATAATTTTTTTAAGCATTCTCGCGCACTAAGAAAAATAAAACCACTAATTTTGCATGTTATACCAGTTTACATTTTCTTACAGTAAAATTTGTATACAAAGGTTTTAATTTTTGTATAAGGAAAGTAGGAGAAAAGTGAAGTACAACATGTTAGTACATTTTCACACGTAAATTAGTTTTTCTTCTTTTTATAGGGCATTCAGTGATCTGTTATATTCACTCTTTTAATCACGTGTGAGTGAGTGCGATGTTTGACTGGATTCTTATTTAATTTTAATCTATATCTTTTTCAAAACTAAACATATAGGATAGAAACTTCTTTATTCTTAAATTTAAAATTTGGAATTCTTTTTTATTCTCTTATTTTGTTCAGCAATAGTTTTTTTTCTCTCCAAAAGTTCATCTGAAAGTGGAATAGATGTGTACCAGTTATATCCTTTAAAATTACATTCTTCTCAATTTTTTATTCCCTACATATAAACATTATTTTCAACAGTGTATCCTTTTTCTAAATCTGGATCGATTCAGTGCAGGAATCATACTTGCTGTTTACTATTCATTGCTTTTTCATCTAACGCAAGAGATTTTCTTAATAAATACTATATTTTAATACTATTTATTAAATATTAATATATTTATCATAATACTATAATAGCCAAAATAAAAGATTTAATTACTCACGATAAAATGTAACCACTTCACGCAGGTACCACTGAAGAGTTAAAAATCTATTAAAAATCGCTAACGTGATCTTGAAGGTAGATTTGTCAGCTGACAGGATACCTTTCTGAAAATTTAGCAGCGTTGAAAAAATTACGGGAACACCCGCACAATGGTAAGTTAAATCTTAGAAATTTGATGGAAAACATTTAAATTATTCAGAAAAAATTAAATTGGATTTTTTATCCGGATTGGATGAAATACCGATTTCGGGATACCGGGGCTGCAAACCTTACTTGAAAATGTATCTGCAGTCTCGTTACCGTACTCCCCAACGGGAAAAGGGATTCAGTGGAGGCACACCGATTTGTTAGGACCAACTCTAGAAAGAAGTACTAGAATATTCTGGTTAGGTTTACCAAATATTTTCGGCAAATTCTTTAGATATTGTATAGCACTTCAAGCCCTACTCAGTCAATACCCAAATATTGCATTTATCGATAGTAACGACATACTCCAAAGCAGGGATGTTAAACTCATAGACTAATTTGGGCCAAACAAGCAAGGCTTTACTTTAGATGGGCCGCAAAAAAAATCAATAGTCATAGAAACGAAGGTTTATTTCGAATAATGTATTGTAATAAACTTATATAAAAGACCAAAAATTTAATGTTTACGTCCTGACATTTGACATCTCTGCCACTATCTTTCCTATTTTGGGAGAAATTTTGATATTTTATTACTTATTATTGTGTGTCGATATACTGGTCGGGCTACAAAAATGTTTGACACCCCTGCTCCAGAGCCTTACCAATAGCTATTACTTCTGATCTAAGAACAGAGCAAAAGTCAGGGTTTCGGGTACTAAGTTTTTTATTCCCCTCATAGTTACTGCTGAAGACACCACTTCCTGCTCTACCATCTTCAGATTTGCTGCCATCCGTATAAATAATCAATATGACACGTATTATGATTAATATTGATTAATTAACAGCATATTAAGTTAAGAGCCAATCACCAATCCTTTCTATTTCAAATTTCAGGTAGGCAATATTAATAAGGTTATGTTTTCAGAAAATAATACGTGGCCATGGTAGCCAAGTGGTCAAGGCATCGGATCATGACTAGCGTGTCATGAGTTCGAGCCCAGTACCACTGAAGACCTGCCGTGTAGGGAAGAGCTCAAACGTCATCCCGCTGGTGTGGTTGGTAGCTAGGAGAGGGGGTGCCAGCTCATTTGTCGTCCGCGTCACTTGACCATGGTTCAGAAATACACGGTCCGTCGCCAAAAGTCCTCGTGTAGCTGAAGAGTGCGACGTTAATATTCCTCACTCAGAAAATAATACATTTAATTTTAATTTTATATATGTTTAAAGGGTTTTTTTTCACGGGTCAAAAAATCAATGAAGTTTAAGAATAAAAAAGTATTTCTGAATTTATTTATACTTTTCTCCTTATTTAAAAGTAATTTCTATTGGTTTTATCGTACCAAAAGTTACTGTAAGTGATTTCCATTCAAAATATTAGTATTAAATATTTATGAATCATCTGGAGGAATAATTTCCAATTGGAGCTGTTGAAAAATGCATTAATTTTATTGAAATGGTACGTCAAGTAAGTTAGAGGGGATTCTCTTTTTTAAAAAAAATTCCTTTTAAATATGCAACCCATTTTGTTACTAAATCAATAAACAGTTGAGAATATCAAAAATGTACTTAAAAATACTATGAATGAATAACGATTATGTGACAAATATCTAAAATGGCTCAACATTAGTCAGAGTATGTGCGAGTAAAAATTTTAAAGAAGTCTACAGATCATATTGTAGGTTTTAAATTACAAAAGTATACATTTTTATTTGCAAATATCAGTCTTAACAATTTTAATATATTTTAACAATAAGACATAATTAAGTAGTTTAAAATTATTCACACAATATTCAAAATATTCAGAAGCAAAATATTCCAAAGCAACAAAAAAAAAAGATAATTGAAAAAAGTATTTAGGAATGTGTTTATATAATAAAGGGAAAAAACGTTTACAAAGATAAAATAATTCCAAGAGATTCATTGTGAAAATAATTAATTGAGAAAAAAATTCTAACATTTCTTTATTGGAGAGTGGAAAAATTGTAAAAAAAAAAAATTCTCTCTGCATATGTATAATTTACATGTAGTATCTATCCACTTCACTTGGCGGTGCATCCTAACTGGAACCAACATCAGTGACTCTTGACGGTGACTGTGATTCCGGCAGACATTTTGGATGTAGAACTTAGCGCTAAACGTGGTGTAGAGAGGATGGACATGTTTCGTTAGCTGATGTAAAGGGCAGCCACCGCCCTCCTTTTTATTCTTTCTATTCTAATAATTATCTTGTGTCGTCACCTTTTTAAACTAATTAAACGTGTTTCTATGTGAACAATGCCTTTATCTTCATTTCCAACCCGAGGCGAAGTGTTTTTTTCCGAGTTTTTATTCTTTCTATTCCCCTCACCTCACATAATATCCCTCCTTTTTAATGAAATATGGCTTTATCATAAATAAAATTTGATATTTCACAGAGGGAATTTTTGAATGATACCTTGGTCTATTTTTATAACGCTATAAGAAGTGTTTCCAAGTATAAGAAATAAAACTTATTTTTTAAAAAAAGCAATCAAAGTTTCCCCGCTGGAAAATCAAACACTATAAAAAATCCTTCAAAATTTGAAAATTTGTAATTTAATACTTAGAGCATATTTCTGAACATCGAAAACATGTTTTAAACGTCTTAAATTAGAATCCACTAGTTCTTTCGTTATATCTGTATCGATATATTCCCCCCATTCTTTGGTGATTACTAATTAGTTGGATTTTCGTTTTAGTGTCACGTTTTTCCCTAACTTCCAGCTCTGACCAAAATTTTCAATTGTGTTTAAAGACAGTGGGGTGTTTTTGAATTTTTGGTCTGTTATGTAGAAGTACCAATGTTCAGGGCTGTGTCCATACAATCGTTTCCGCTATTTCTAAAAATGTTGTTTCTAATGTTCAAATTTTAAGCTGATAATTATATTTTGCCTTTTTAAAATACAGTCGAATCTCGCTAATTCAAACTTTCGATAATACGAACCTCTCGCTAATTCGAAGTATATGCTCAGCCCCTAGAAAAACTCTTGATATTTCGAACTAAAACAATACGTTTTGGTACACTCAGTATTTCGAAGTAAAATCTGTGGCTGGCCAGAATACAATACGCGATGATTCGATGCGATCTTATAAAACTCTTGACATATCAAACATTCATTATCATGTAGAATCCTGTAGCAAACAGGTTGGAGCTTACATGTTTTGCGTTTTATTCTCTCTGCTTGTCTCCCCTGTAACGTAGCCCCTTTGATGACCATCGGAGTTGACTCCGATAATTCTCACAGAAGCTAAAAGTGTTACTAAACAAACTACACAACTTTTTCCTTCAAAATCATGATGTGGACGTTTTTCAAGCTTCATTTATTCAAGAAAAATCTGTTGAAAAAGTTAGATTAAATGCCATAAAACAAAAACAGTTAAAATATTTTTTTCGTCAAAATAATAATTATTTACAGTAAGTATTCTTTTAATACAGGACTTTTTTCTGTATAATATTTATACTGAATAATATGTATTTTTAAAAATACTTTAAAATAATTTCATACATATGTACAATAGTTCCTTTATTACATAATTTCAAGTTTAGATGTGTTAGAAAAAATTTCTCTTCGTGAATTTTGGGAGTTTTTTTCTACCCTCTTGATAATTCAAAGTTTTACATCAATCCCTTCATCTTCGAATTATCGAGAGTCGACTGTATTTAAATAAAAATAATAATCCATTACATCATTAAAATACTTAGTATCCAGATTTGTGTCTGATATGCATTCCATTACGACGCCTCCATCGTCGTGTTTCCTGTTCTAAGTTCTTTGGAATAAGTTCTTCATTGTTTTCTTCCATGTCCGTCTATCAGAACCAAAAATGTTAAGTTTGCTATAATCTGAAAATATAGCATGTGATTCTAATTAAATAATGTCTTATTGATCATTGATTCAGCGAATGAAAATCTGTTTGTTTCTTGACTCACAAAAACTTTTCTCATTGAAAATCTATCGTGAATCAAATGATTTCAGCACTCTTTGAACAATTTCAGGGGAAATTGAAGAGGAAAAGTGAATTTTGTAGAAATTTTATAGTGCTTTAAAGGGCAACAGAACGTTTTCTTAGCAATAAATACCATGTCACATCGAATTAGTTTTGCCAGACGGCTGCTTCTTTTCTTGCTTGCTATCCCATTGCATTCTTTAAAGCGCTTCATGATGCAGTAAAGACTCAAATGGGATAAATTCAAATTTTGAAGTATTTTATCTCTTTTAGGATGAAATATAATCGTTATCCGAATGGTATTCGTTCTTTTCTTACGATTACAAGCCATTTAAGGAATTAAATAGAATATATTTGCGAAATAAATAAGCAAAGATAATCCAAACATCACCATAAGGCAAAAATATAATGTCATTGGTGTTTTTGTTCTAAAATGTTTGGGAGTCTGATAATCACACTTCTGTGGATCTATCTCTAGATGTCTATTTATCTTTTCATTTTTTCAAAAAAATTAACCAATATTTTCAAGTTTTAATATTTATAATCAAATTCAGATATTATTTTTCCTTTCTAATTAAATTCTAGCTACATGGCTGCATTACTTTTATGAATTACTGTAGAAATACACGATGTTAGTCAAATTAATGTATGTCAAAATTATTACTTTTTGAATATCAGCTGATTTTGATATGAGAATACTGTCCTATAGAAAGAGTTTAAAAGCTAGTTTTCGATTATTTACTTAACAGTACGCACACAAAAATGTGTGAAAGGTCTTAGAGGCCAAGTTGTGAGGTGTACTCTTTCAATCCAATGTCCAAGAGAGATATTCCTCAAAAACTTAATTTATGTGGAAATTTGGAAAAAAATAATTGCCTAGTTTAATATATTTGAAAGTTAGAACGAATGATTTATGAATGTCTGAAGATAAGTCGTTATTATTAACACCCTTTTATAAGCTTCACTTGTATGTAACGGAATCTTTGAACTCAATTTTTACCCATTTTAAATGGTCAGATTAATTCGAAAATTTGTTCACTTGTCCAGGACCGATGACAATACAAACATTTAATGATTTTGTTCCATTATCCTGATCAGGATCATCAAGATTAACAATATCCCATTTTCAGATCCCAATACACATCTGGCGACTAATTTCATATCCCATTTCCAGATTTGGCGACTAAAAGATTAAGTTACAACTTAGTTTGATTAACTATAAAGGGGTGTTTTTTAGTTTTTTTAAACTATTATTTTTTGGATATCTCTTTTGTTCTTGAACACCCTACATATACTACTGTATGAAATAAAAGATTATTTCAGTACTTATATTTTTAAATGTAATTTAACTAGTATAATATTGGATGAAAGAAATACCCTGTAGGTAATCCTAAGGCAAATTGCAAAAAATATCTAAATCTTAGATTTTAAAAAAAATTTTATTTAAAAAAAAAAGAAGCAAGGAATCAAAAATAAAATGTTTAACAGAAAACCCTAGTTTTTATTCTGTGATTTCATATTTCTTATAAAGAAATAAAAACCTCTTTTAGTTTGATCCTAACATTTAAAATAAACACATTTAAAGAGAAATTTAAAACTTCGAGTAGCCTCAAGCATCGGGGTTATTTACTCACGTGGTGTGTTGTGTAACGTTTCAGAGGAAAATGTTCATTGAAACAAATAGCTTTGGGAATTTTATTACCGTAAATGCATTTTCCTAATCTGAGCTATTTGCGAATGAGTTCCGAAGTTTTATGTTTCTTTTCTAATGCATCGCCAAATATTGAGCGAGGCTTATCAGATTTATGAAAAACATAAGGGGATGGATGATAAGTGTTCGTACTAAGTGATCTCCTTTCCAATGGGGATGCTATTAAAATTTTTTCATGCACCTAGTTAGATTTGAAATTTATTGGAGACTATTCGATTCTAAAGCTTTGTTTTAAATGAAAAAAAAAAAATTTGATTCAATTTCATGTAGATGGTGGTGGAGCATTGATTATTTTTAAAACTTTTTATACATAAATAATATTCAATTTAAAATTACTCAATCTTCTGCAGCTTACGAAAACACATTAATGAAAATAAAGTATGTCTGAAGCGGAATCTTTTTAGTATTATAACTCATGTATCTACAATGGAATTTTTTTTTTAAAAAAAAGTTCCAAAAATTGCGATAGAACGAAAATGTAAGTATAAAAAAAGCCTTTAATACTTACACTGATCTATTTTATGGGCGCAAAATTTCTTATTTATTATTTTTCGTTTGGATCAGTTTCTGATTATATATTATGACTCTGATTTAACATTAAAATATCCGTCCCTAGATTGAATTGGACAGCTACAATGCTTATGTGTTGTAAACAGAAAAAATTAGAACACAATTTGCATGGGTGTATGAAAATATATTTAAAAAATAATGGAAGATTGCATGACCGATGTAATACTTTTTTGTGAGTCTAATCTTTTAGATATTTTAAGCCTCATTCACTCTTTACTTTAAAAAACTCATGTGCCCTATTTTTTGCAGATAATTTAGGTTTCAACCATAAAATTCATAGAAATGGGAGCTCAACTTGGTCTCTCGCTGTCTTCATTTCGCTGATGAGTTCCTTACACCTAACACACTGTTGCTAATAACTTCGCACAACCGTGTCCAAACAATGCAAATGGCGGCCTATTCCTATGCGCGTTCAGGCTGCTTTCTACATTTCGACTTTGCCACTACTTTTGAAGTCGTCCATTTATTATTTGACAACATCCTGACAGCATTATTAGCTGTGTGTCTCCAGGAAAAAAGATAAATCATCCTTAATTGTTGTATTTTTATACAATGGTACTTGTGTAGAGAGGACCGAAACGCGCGCTATGACCGAGTTAACTCTCAATGGTCTTGGAAATTTAAGTATTTGCCTATTTAGTATAAAGTAAAATAGAATTTGCATGAGAAATTTCAAAATGACCAACCAATTTTTAAAATTCTTTTTCTCTCTCTCTCTCTTTTCTTTTTTTTTGTTTGGAAAAGGAGTGTACAATTGACAGTTCCTGATATTACAATCCAAATTTTAGCAACCCTGAGGTCGCTGGTAGATTTGGATGCACAGATTCAACAGACATTTTAATAAAATCACCACCTTTATTTGACTATCAATTTATTATTAAACTTAAGCTTAAGAGAATAGAGCAGTCAACTTAATTACAGGGTTGGAACTTTAATAGTGGCAACACTGCTGTAAAAACGCTATACAACAAAACCAAAGAATGTCGTGTATACCACATTGCTACATACTTACCTTACCTCTCAGCAAAAATACTCGTCCTTCCTACTTTCCTTGTATTAGCTTGCGGTCTAAAGTAAGTGTTGTCAGGATGTTTTCAAAACAAGAACATCGAAGTTAGATAAAAATTGAATGTGCCAGAGGTCGTACAGCACGACAATGTCATCTAGGGCTTCAAGAGGTCTTTCGGGGAATCTGCATTCACTTACAAAACTGTAGCAAGATGTGTAAAAGTCTCCAATGAAAGACGCCAAAATGTGGCAGACTTGTATCGGCCAGGTCGTCCTAATGTCAACAAAGAAGTACATGCTGTTGTCACACTTATGGACAGTGATCGACTCCCAGATCTAAGTCCTTGTGACTTAATTCCTAAGATGAAGGAATCACTTCATGGCATTCGCTTCAAAATTGTTCCAGAGATTCTTGCGGCAGTAGATCGGTCCATTCTAACTATCAACAAAACAGGCACTGCTACAGGTGTTCTGCGACTTCCTTATCGTTTGAAACGGGTTAAACACAATGCTGGCGACTATATTGAAGCTCTGTAAAACATGGTGATATGAATCACTTTTGTATTCCATGCAAATAAATTGTTGTCACTATTAAAGAGTTCCAACCCTCGCATTAACCTGAATATCTATAACAATAAATTGGATCACTTATCTATGACAGTTAATTCCGCAGCATCGAAAATCTTTTTCCGTAGGGATATCTCGTTACTGAAACTTTTCGATGGCTTCAATTTTTATAACTATAATTAACTTCAGTATCAGCCCGACGACGATAGACTACCTCTTTCTCTTCGCTTGACTGTAAGTAGCAACTCACATTTGCATAAATCACGGTTCCTCCGCAGAGAACGATTTTATAATCATGCAACGGTTAAAAAGAATTTCCTTCGAGGATTGGTGAAAAGGACCCGTTACAAAATTAATTTCTAATCGTTAACAACAAATTAACACCTTTATTTTGCCACTACTAAAGTTAAACTCGTACACCTCATACAACCTGACAAATTTTATCCTCTGACTCTCCTCTACCGCTATAAACACAGCGCCATTTATTTTCTAAACACCAACATAGAGCAATTTAAGATTGGTTTTAGAATGATAAACTATTATTTTTAAAAATCTTTATCCCCCCCCCCCCCCCCAAAAAAAAACAATTTAAGAGTCCATTTGGGAATGTTATCAAAAACTTGAAACAATCTTCGGTCGATATTCATTTATTAGATAAAACAAATCTGCATATTTTACACCAATTTTCAATGAATTCTCAGTAAGCTTTAAAAATATAACGCTTCCTTAATCTCCCTACATAATTTTTAAAATTGATTGTATTTATAGGTCAAAATATGTGCTATCACTAGCAATTTTCATAACTGAAATTATTACAAATTCATTGAAAAATACAAATTTGAACTTGAACAGAATATTGTAAGTATTGGATCTGAAAAAAAAAATAATTGTAACCAGAACCAAACTATAATTTGAATATTTTCAAATAAATATTAGAAAACGCATTCTGATTTCTCTTTTTATAAAAACGAATAGAAACGAATATTGTAATACGTATACAGTTTTACTAAAATATCGATGTAGAAAATAAAATTATGTCCGATTGTGATAGCATTTTGCAACATATAAAGACCAACAACTCCACAACGCATATAAATTGCATTTTCTCATAAATAATACAAACAACGTATATGCAAAATATGCAGAAAATCGTACTCTACGTGTAGAAAATTGCTACTCCCTGCGGTAAAACAGAAAAATAGTTAAGTGAAAAATACTTACATTTTTTTTAGGGTTAGTGGTTTGAATACAAACTGCTTTAAATGGATGTTCCATAATCTTATTAAACTAACAAGCGCAGACATTGTGTACCTCCAAGCATGTTCGAAAATTCCTGAATACATTAAATAGTTTTATAAAAGGATAGTTTATATATATGGAATGCAATAAGAATAATTATTAAATTTTCGAAACTTCGAGAAAACACGTCTGATTACCTCAACAAGAAGTGTAATAATTATTCAGATGTACAAGAGAGGGATTCTTTTTAATTCCAATTTACATATTTAATACTACAATGAAGCTTAATGAATATAATTACCGAAAGATTTTAAATATGAACTGTTTATCCTTTATTTTAGAGTCTTAAAGAATATTGATAACAGATCTGATGAAATTAATAATAGGACAAGTTCAAATTTAATTATTAAGTTAAAATTCAGTTTTAAATATTAAGATTACATATCATTATTTAAAGGGTAAAATAAGTATACTGATTTCTTAAAAATTTAAAGAAAAGGCGCTTTTTTAAAATTATTTAAACTCAAAATTATTTGAATATTTTTACATAAATAGTATGTAGTATATAGAACATCTTTCATGATATGCTTTGTTTTTTAAAAAGAAGTCTTTTTATATTTATACTCTTTTAGTGCTTTTTTAGGGGATGCCTTATTTTCAATACGCTTTTATAAGTTTCACTTGTATGTAACGGAATCTTCGAACTCGGTATTTTTACCCACTTTAAAAGGTCAGATAAATTCAAAATTTTGCATACACTTGGCAAGGATCGATGACAATACAATAATTTCATAATTTCGTTCCACTGTCCTGATCAGGATCATCAGAAATGACGATTTCCAGATTTGGCAACTAAAAGGTTAAGTTACAACCCTAAAAAAGCGAGAAAATGTGCGTCAGTAATTTCTTACTATAATATAAACAATTGTCTAGTTTTTCTGAAAATGGAAATAAAAAAAAGACTCGTGCATGTAAAGTCTGTTTTTCTAAATTTTCTTGTCGGATCTGAGCAATGATACATCATTCGTTGGTTCATTTTACCAAAACAGCTAAGAATTGATTTACTGATTAATGTAAGTTTCAGAGAAAATATTGAGCTCTTTTTTATTGAAAAATATCATTGAATTAACACCTTCTTTCGCATGAAATATTTCGAACTTAGCTCTTCCAGATTTCCTTCAGTTGGCTGATCCTACATTTTGCAAACCAGGCCGTATCGACGCACTAATAGGTGCCAATGGGTATTCCAAATTCTAAAAAATGACGCATTTAAGATTAATTCATCAATGAATAAATGATAGTTTAAAAAACTAAAAATACGTGTTTTTACTGTAGATCGAACTAAAAAATGAGAAATAAATTATTGTTTAAAAAAATTAAAAAAGCACGCTTTATGGTTAATCGAACTAAAAAGTAAAAAAATAATTCTTGATAAAAGAAGAAAATGATTAACGAGAAAATTAATGTCATTCGGGTAAAAGCGTGGGTTCTTTGTACTACATTTTTTCTCTAACTCAGGATTTCGGAATAGAACTACAGTAGAACGTCGTTTATCCGAATCAATTGGAACCGGACATAGTTAAGATATGCGATTATTCGGATAACCGGGATAGTGAAACCGGACACTATTCGAATTTTGAGAATATCATATGCAGGAAACGTGCTTGAAAAAAAAGCAAAATAGGTGCAAAATGTCGCAATTTTGCCTTTATTGTGGGAAATAATCACTTATTTTTCGCTGTACCATTGTACACTTTCCTTTTTTTTTGCTGCAAGGTTTCTGATTTTCTTGGTCCGGATATTTGACGCTCCGGATAATAAACGTTCGGTTAAACGACGTTCTACTGTAGTAAGAAATTATAACAATTGATATCGAGCTTTTATCCCGATGACATTAATTTTCTCGTTAATCATTTTATTTTTATATCAAGAATTATTTTTTTACTTTTTAGATCGATTAACCATAAAGCGTGTTTTTTAGTTTTTTTAAATTATAATTTATTTTTATGTGCAATAATTAAACTTTTTCATCCATTCAATGTTGCAATGCTTTGAATTCTAAAGATTGCTTTAGCTGAGATGATTTTGAAATGGCGAATACTTTGATATTAGCCATGCAAATAACTGAAACGTTTGCTCTTTTGTCAGTAATCAATTCATGGATATTGTTTCCCAATTCGGGAAATAATGTCTGCTGAAATTTTATCTACACTTTTGCTGCTCGGTATTTCCTCCGTCCCCCTGTGATAGAAGTTATCATACTCTGATAGACAAATAATTTCAGACCTTTCTAAAATCCTTCTTTTTACAAAGAGCATTAAACTTGGAGCATTTCCCTCAAGGATTCTTATTAAACTTGGAGTTTTCTACAATTCTTTTCTAGTACTCGATGGTACCTTTAGAATCTTAGAGAATTCTTTTCTTATATCCGACTGCATGAAACATTTTTTTTGTAGCACTCATCTCATCTGAGGATTATTACTCCCTTTCAGTTAAGTATTAATCATATACATGGAGTTTTTTGAAAATTCTTACAGCCGCAGCTGAATCTTTCTACTATCAAATATGCACGTGGTTTAGATTCGAACTTTGATTGGTCATTTGGAAAAGGTTGACTCTCGTTTAGCTAATCACCTTAATTAGGGCTTAGTTTTCGATTAGGCCTTCATTTTGAGGAAACAATATGTATTTTTATATATTCTTGCTGTGATGACACGTCGCAACCTATCCGGATTATGTTACCATTGGAAAAAAAAAAAAAAATTCTCTGTCAATAATTTTCGACAAGTGCTGTGTTATGCTCTTACTCATCAGCAGATTGCCAAACGAAAATTGCCTAATGTTTCTATAAATTTACTTAAAGCATTGTTATATAATATATTTTTGAATACCAGGTTCATTTTTGGTAAAAGCAGACATTTAAGGTATTCGACTCTACTTGCGAAAACTTTAAAAAAAAATGGAGATATAAGGATTTTTTATAGTTTTTAGATTTGCTTAGCACATTTTAAGAAAAATGTGCTAAAATTAAGAAGAGAAAAAGAAATTATTATTACTAAAATGGGAAAAATTGGTCAAAATTTACAAAAAATAACATAAACAAAGTTTATTCTGTACCAAAAGTTTATGAAAAAATTTTCAGTTTTTCAATTCTGATATGTTGCTATATATATTAGTCATTTTTGAAATGACCTTCATAATAAGAGATATTTTAACTTTTACAAAAACTAGAGCACTTTATTTTAGTTATTATATGAAATTGCTTAAAATAACAGTGATCATATTCACATGAGAGACTAAATTTTGTAATAAAGCAGTGATTGAGAAATCTGATTGTTAAAATACTTCTACTATTGTACAGAACATACAAAAAAAATTTCAGGAATTATTTTCAAAACTTTTTTAGCAATCGCTGTCCCCGTTTGAGCATTTTCCAAAAAACATATTTCGAGTAAAACGTGTTTTAAAGTATGACATCTTGCTTAAAATAATGGCATCTGCTTCTACTAACACACTTGTAGTTTTTGTTCTAATGAACGAAAAATAACGAACTTGATATTTTTATAAAGCTAATAAGATGGTCTATGAAATAAAATCACAAAATTGTGGCATTTTTTAGCAAAATTCACAGTTTTAGGGTAGTCAGATACCTTAAGAAGTCGCCAAGTACTATACATTCTAAATTTAAACATAGCTCCTAGGTTGTTGTATTTACAAGTAGTGCAGAGAAATTAAATGCCGCCGAAAGCGTTTAAAGCGGCCCTTGCAATACCAAAAACCTTTGGAAAATAAAGCAGTTAATGATCCGGGGGGTTTAGGTCTATGTTGTGGAGTTAATCCAATAAGGAAGGACACATAAAAATGCGATAAGAAAAAAAGTTTAATGTCAAGGTAGTGAGGACCATTATTGTAGCTTCTTTGGCCATCAGACGATATTTTCATCCCTTTAAAGTGTCTATGGTAGTTGAAATCACGTGGTTGCAATTAAATTCTGGAATGAAATACGTGGGCCGAAATCTGTTACAAATTACAGGTTCTTTGGGTTGCTACTACCCTTTTTATACGGGCAATTATATCCTGAGTCAGTTGAGAACTGTCCCTCAGGATCGCTTGGAGCGCAGATCTTGAGTCTGAGAACAGTATAATGCCACTGCAACTCTTAATTGTCCTGTTGTGGTTGTTATCCAAAGCTCCAGTAATGGTCTTAAGCTCGCACGTACAATGTGAGGAAATTTTACCTGTAGGAATTCTATAGGATTCAAGTTCATCATTGGGATGAATAAAATATATTCCGGCTCCACCTTTATCAAGGTCAGAGTCAGAAGATCCATTGTTATAGGCATTTATTTACTTTTTGGCCGAATTCGAGAGCTCCTCGATGGTGTGGATGCCCTTCTGCTTGTGCCCTTATAGAGGGTAATATAAATAAATTCCATTGTCTCGTAAACTTTGATTTACTCTTTAATTTTAAAAAAAAACATTCAAGGAGACCTAAAAGTTTTCATCTTTGTGTATTAAAATTGAGAACATTTGATATAATGCATCATATGGCCAAGAACTTTAATTTTACCAATCGAACCATTCGGCTCTGTTTAATCGAAGTTGCTTACCATGCGTACCAATAAAATCCAACCACACAGGGAACATTCCTCATACATTATTATTTTGAATGAAATGAATTAGGATAGTTAGGGATTATTTAACATTGTACAACGCGTAAGCTCTGATAATTTTTTTTGCTCCAAAAACAGAGAAAAAGTAGTCTTGTTTGTAAGCTCATGTCTTTTTTAAACATAAAATTCCATTTTTTGCCCATTACATACAGAAATCCCTATTGGATTAAAGAATAAATCGTCTGAGTACTTTAAAAAATTCTAATTTCTTTTCTACTTTTTCCAATCATTTAATCTTATTAATATATTTTAGTTTAATAATTCGAAATTTTGCATTTTTTTTTTCTTATAATTTGTATCATTTTGATGTATTTTTTTTTATAAGTCTACTTGTTTTAATAGTACTTTTTACTTTAATGCACTAATAATACCATTATTTTTTTAAAAAAAAATAGTTCAGTAACAGAAAAGTTTAAAAAATTCATTAGAAGACATACATCAATTCTCAGCTCTCTATCATAGAGTAATTTTATCTGAATTGTATTGAATTCAGAAGCATTAATACAAAGTATCTTTCGAAGAATCTTTTAAATTCATGCATCATTTCATATCAAACATACTTAGCTAAAATTTTCTTAACTAGCCTCACAGTTCTAAATTCCATTAGGAAGTCACAACTAAAAAAAACCAAATCGACAACCTTGAAAAGGATCTTCCTATTTATGAAGCGAAAAGGCATTTAAATCCTCAACTTCCCGATCAGATAAATTAAAAATACGCGAACTGTTCCTTTAAAACAAGCATTAATTCTCTCGAATACCTTTTCCAAAACGAATAAAAGATTTTTTTAAAAAAAGATCATTATTCCGTTTTCTCAGGTAACGATTCGTTTCAATGGCTGCCGTCAACAAAGACGGCGATTGCAATTGCGCGGTCCTTTAAAAAACATTTTCACATTCATTTAAGATAATTACCAGCGGGTGAAAAGCATTCTTAATAAAGAAGGCAACAAAATGGAAAGAATGCTTCATTGCATCGAAATCGGGGAGAGTTTAGCCTCAGCGCCTTTCTAACAAGACATTATTCAGTTCTTCATGACCTTACAGTGAGCAAGCAGCTTTTTAATTAAACCGGAAGAGGCAAAGGCGATAATTTTGTAAGGCGGAAGGAAAGTGTCACCTTTGCAATATGTTTCATTCCATTGCTGAAAAGTGTTCTGTAGAATTCCAATGTGCGTTTTAAGGCAGTAGATTGATTGATATTATGACGAATGGAATAGTTGGGAAAATATTTAATATATCCTTAGATATTAAATGTAAAAAATATTTTCAATTTCCTGAAGAAAAATGTGTAAGTTTCTGAAGTTATTTAAAATTTGTTTCCCTTGGAGAAGCAGAGTTATATAAAGTTATTAGTTTCGGTGCCATATCATTTATTCAGAACTGTCTAGAAATAACAGTAGGGTTATTCAGAATAATGATAATAAATTATATCAGTCATAGAGAGATTCTAGCGAAAACCATCAACTCTTAATAGATTCGCGATACAAGTTTTTAAATTTGTTTCGAGTAAAATAACTTCACTTCTAAAAAGAGGAAATAACCAAGAACTTATTATAATTCTTCATGTATATCTAAATAGAGAGAGAGAGAGAGAGTGAGGGAGAAAAAAATAACAATATAAAGAAAGCAGAATAAGGCTATTCGTAGCAAATACAGAAAAGAACTAATTTATTTTTCCGCTCTGCTTTCTTAGTAATGTTAGAGAGATCCCAATCATTATATTTCGTATATGCTCATATAATTTCAGGAGGTCAAGGGCATGAACTCACGGCCGACGAGTCGTAAGTTCGCTTCCTGGTATTTCTGTAGGCCACCGTGTAGAGAGGATGATGAATGTTATATCTGACGTTGGCTTGGTGTAGAAGTTTGGTGAGTGGGGTGCAAGATTAGGAGTCGTCCTCGTCACTTGACCGAGGTTCAACAACAAATGGTTGGAAAGCAATGGAATAAATTAATCGCATAATAAAGCTTTAAAGAGTGAGTGAGTGAATATTAACGTCGCACTGTTCAGCTACACGAGGGCTTTTGGTGACGGACCTCGTAATTTTGAACCATGGTCAAGTGATGAGGACGACACCTGATCTGGCACCCCTCCCCTCTTCTAACTACCACACCACACCAACGGGAGGACGTTTGAGCTCACTACGTATTAAACGTGCATCGCGCCCCTACACGGCGGGTCTTCAGTGACACTGGGCTCGAGCTCATGACACGCCAGCAACGAGTTCGTTACCTTTACCACCAGGCTACCGCGACCTCATAATGAAGCTTTAAAGTAAAATAATTAAAAATATAACTTTTATAATATTACTTTTATAATATTCATACGTTAACTGCTCCATTACAAATATTTAAAATATAAGATGAAATTATATTTAAAAAAAACTGTGATATAAACGCTTTCTAGAATTTTTTATTCTAGAAATTATATTAAATCAATGCTGACATTGTAAACTTTTTTGGGATAACACATTTTTATTTCGAACGCAGAATGTTATCTCATCTGAATTTAATTTAATTATGTATTTAAGAAGTAATAGTGAAGATGACTAACACTTTTTAATATTTTTATGCTTAGAAAATAAGAACAAACCAGAAAAATGAAAAAAAAAAGGAAATAAATTTAAAAAAGGAGCGTTGAGGGAAGAAAAATGAAAATTGTAAGAGTAAAGATGAAAATTATAAGAAGTTTAAGGAGGTTATTTATGACAGTTTTTCAAGTTATTTGATAACTTTTAGCGTTTAAAAATAAATTAAGTCATTGATCGTTGAACAAAGCGTCATTTATCACATATAAGAATAAAAAATAATGAAGTGCACTGTTTATCTTAAATGTATACCTTTATATTGTAAAATGATTAAAGTTCGGGATTATTTCATGTTTATTTCATGTCACTTTATTAAAAATGTTCCATTTTTGATATTTTCTAGGAGTCTTGGCTAATTTTTTCATTTTCTAATTTTTTTTACAGCTATTAGGGATGAAGGCATTTTTAGAAATTTTCGGTACAAAAATATAACATATATTTCGTTATTTATTTATTTATTTATTTTTGGAAAATAATTTCATCTTTTTCCAACAGAGGACGAAGACGTATTTTTTCACAGACAATTTCACACTTAAATCGCATTGTTATCTCATATAGAAAACTTTTTTGTGAAAAAATTTGCTCGAGTTGTGCAACAGTTTTTGTGTTTAATACTATATCAAGGATACTTCGAAAGCAGTATTTTCGGCATATGTTAGTTTTTTCCTGTAGAAGATGTTAAAATGTTGTTCATCGAAGAAAAAAAATTATCCGATGTGTATGGAGAAAATGTATTGATAGAACGCACAGGCACAGGTGTCAACCTCGTCACTTGACCATGGCTCAAAATTACGAGGTTTGTTGCCAAAAGTCCTCGAGTATAGCTGAACAGTGCGACGTTAATATATTCACTCGTTCACTCAACCAAATTGTATGAAATTTACGGAATAAATGAAAGAATATTAGAAGTAGAATGTATTAAAAATTGAATTTAATATTTTAAATATCTAAAGAATTATTAGTATTTATGGTAAATATTTTTCAACTGTGTACGCGAGATATACATACATAAATATATTTTTCGAAATTCAAACGCAGAATTTAAGTGCAGCTAATATAAAATTCCTGGTTTTGTATGGTTAAGATTACAAAAAATGTCCAAATTTTAATTACTTGTTCTTCAGTCAGACTCTATAAATAGAACATAAATGATAAGGGATTTTGCATAAATAGATATTTTTTTAACTTGAATTTAAAATGGATCTTTATATTTATTTATAGGCGCAAATGTCAACTGTAAATTTGTCCAGGTGCTTTTCATTTCTCTTTGTTCGAAGATTCAAGCTTAAAAATATGAGCTTGTTGTTCCCGTTCTCTTTGAAGGAAACTGAAGTTCAGACATTAAAAATTCTATTATAATTCATTATCTAAACAACACAAAACTAGGGATTGTATGTAAGATACTCTGAACACCTGTCTTTGATATTATGAAAAACTCTCTAAAGGATTTAAATAGGTTTTTCTTGTTGTTATTTTTATCAACGCGTACAAAAATTTTGCATGCTATGTTATACAGAAGCTTAAAAATTATTCATGTTAAGAATTTCAAAAGTTTAACAGGTTTTAAATTTTGAACCTTTTTTTTTCTTTTGTTAATTTTTGACACAAACGAAATAATTCCTTTAAAAAAAACTTAGAAGTATTAATTCAAATAAGAGAAAAATGAAATTGTAAATTATCCTCATTGTTTTAATATATACTTTGAATTTAAATATAGATATATCATAGATATTTTTAGAGATACATTATAAAAAATTAATTCTACTTGAGAATTTTAAGGTAAGGGAAAAAAATGTGATTTTATCAAGCTACCCTTCCTCTTCCCAATTCGTTGAATTTCAAATTAATATTAAATCAAAAGCGATGGAACTCAAAAAATGATTTAAATGAAAGATTTAAAGAAATGCTTAGATCGTGAAAACTACATCAAAGAATTTATTTAATTCAAACCCAATAAAATTTCAAGTCAAGTTTACTTATAAACTTTAACTGATAGTCAGTACGCTCTGGAGGTTGTTCTAATATTTATTTGACTCTAAAATACAGTTTTCTATAATTTTTAAATATTTCTCTGAAAGTTTTTATTTTTATTACATTGCGCTATGTTTTTAAAGTGTATTCGCACTTAATATCTTAAAAATTTAATTCAAATTAAATTCGATTGGCAAAAATGTATTTATCCTTGTAATTCAATAATCGAATCTGTTCCAAGATGGGGGGGGGGGATGTGTCCACTCACAAACCACGATAAATTTTAAAGTGTCCGCTAAAGCCACGAAATGTTATGTGTCCGCTCCTGCCACGCAACCGTATTTTATACTAGCATATAATTAGCTTTAAATTCAAAACACTCGCCTTAGGGTTACACCTTATTATTTTAGTTGCCAAATCTGGAAATGATGTATGAAATTAGTTGCCAAATCTGGAAATGGTACATGCAATAAGTCGCCAAATCTGGATATATGGAAATGTCCCCAAATCTGATTATCCTTATTCCTGACGATCCTGAAAAGGACAATGGAACAAAATTTTGAAATTATTGTATTGTTATCGGTCCTTGACAAGTGTGCAAAATTTCGAATTAATCTGACCTCTAAAGTGGGTAAAAATCGAGTTCCAAGATTACGTTACATGCAAGTGAAACTTATAAAAGCATGGTAAAAACAGTTTTATCTTCACCCCCTCCTTCCGAAAAAAAACCAAATTACTTTCTGAACAATTTAAAATATCTTGTTCTGATGTTTTAATGCACTGGAAACAGTATTCGGGAAACATTTTATTGATCTGCAAATAATTTTTCATAACACAAATATTTTAATCTAATTGTGACAAGACCCAGATTTTAAAAAAGCGAAATTCAAAAGCGTCCCGCATGTTTGATTTTAACTTGAAAAAGTTACCACTTATTTTTAAACTATAACACTGCAAGATATAACCAAGGCGTTTTTATGTGTAGTTGTACACTTTTAATATATTAGATATCCACTTGCTTGATTTTTAAAGAACAGTAAACTTTAAGGCCTTATCATACTTACATGTATTTGGAGCAATTTTTCTTTCAACCACCATGTCGAGTAATTTTTACTCAGTTGCTATACCAACGGCTTCGAATAACTTTTTGCTAGTGGGCTGAAAAAATTGTTCGGAATTAAAATTGTTCCAAATTTTAGCCAATAGGGTTATTCGTCACCTATGCGAAAGCGAGATGGCAGCCTCGTCTTCGTCAAGCGCAGTATCAGAATTGTACGTATTAAAATGGAACGAAATGACGGAGAGCACTTTGGTTGATGAAGTTGAAAAATTTCCATATCTCTGGAATTCTAAAAAACCCCATTTCGGAAAAATATTTTTAAAAACTTAGTGAGTGCACAGAGGAGCTAGTGGCCAGTAATTTTTTAAAGTGCAGATAAAGCACGGCTGACGTCAGAACATGTCATTTTGTTTACGGCAACCCTTCACCCTCAGCTGCTTCAAAAAATTGGGCGAAACGGTTGCTCGAAAAATGCGTGTGTGATAAGGCCTTTAGTTTCTTCCAAATTAATGTACTTACGATTCTGTAACCATAGCAACCACACACACACAACAGCTTGTCATTTAAGTAAGATTTATAATAAGATGTGCATATATATATTTTTGTGACATTTTTATTAATTTTAATGAAAAATCATTTTTCTTGAATTAAAGGTACTCATTATTGATCTTTGAATATAATGTCATTAATATTATGATGCTTTATTCTGAAAAATCGAATAGAAAATACATGAAGCCTATTTAAATATTTTGATGAAATATTTATATCTGAAACGGCAAATAATATTAAATTTGCTTCGATAAAAATGAAATATTTTTATCGTTACACAAATCAGAATTTTCAATATTTTACATCCCGAAACTTTTCATATCTCCCTTAAAATGCTTGTATTATGTGCTAGATATTCAATAAAAGCAAGCATTACTTTTAAAGGGAGAGATATCATTCTTTCAATTTTTCCAAGGTAAAAATATATCTTAGAAACACACTTTAAATATTTACGTTCTTATAAAACTATATTTGTCAAACATTTTTATTTTTAATGTTTTGCGATCGGAATATCTTTTTTTTATCTAACTTTTTTTTGACAGAAGACATAGAAAAAGAATATTTTTTGATGTGTACATAAATCTTTTTCTTTTTTGGTACTAAAAGCCTATTTCTTTTAGTTTAGTTTTAAAAAATAGTATGGATAGAACCTCTTTTCTTTAATATTTAATTCGTTTCTTATATCAAATAAATTATTTGAATGCATGGAAAGTATTCTACAGGACCTATAAAATACTTTAAATAATTTAAATAGATGGAAATATTATTACTCTCAACGGAAACTGGAATTTTTAAAAGGAATTTTGTACTATCTCATCTGCATTAAAAATTTAACTTTATAAATATAGATCAGAATATTAGAGCATCCTTAAAAATTCAGATTCGTTTTTATTTATTTAAGTCATTTCTTTTTTTAACATTAATAGAAGTGAAAAATTAAGCTTGACTAAAAATAATTCCATCTTAAAACGCATGTTTGTTAAACATATCACATAGTATTAATAATTAATTAATTATATTTTTAAGCAAATATCATTAAATCTTGATAAAAAATAAACTGAGAAAAAAAATCTAAGACAATGTCTTAATTATACGTCAGTTGCAACAGTTTTTTTTTTTTTTTTTGCTTAAGGTATTTGATTTCGTTGAAAGGGTGTTTTTTTAGGATCATTGGAAAAGAAAAAGAAATATAAGTATTGGAGAAGAAAAGAAATATGCGAAACTGGAGAATCATAAGTTGTTTTCTAATATATTTACTTTAAGTAATAAAAATATTTCTAAATGTATTTTTTGTAAAATGACATTGTTATGATAGTTTGTGCACGAAAAAAATGGGAGATCTCCAAAACAATCCAATGAAATTCAATACAATTTTTAACACTTCCGAAATAAGCCCCTTTTAGTATTAAACCTCAGGTTTTTGGTTAGTTACTTTTAGTCATATTTTATATACATCCATTTTAGCTAAGAATTTAAAGTAATTCTGACGAAAAATCATTAACGTCAAATTTGAATGCGTAAAGAATATTTATTTCTTAAGACAATTTTGATTCTGCAGATTGTGACACTTCAGGTGGATCAAGAAGTATATGAATGAAATTAAAATTAAATTATGTTCAACGTATTTTTACTTATGTTTCTTCTCTTAACATTTAAAATTTTGCTAAAATTTTATAAAAATAATATTTTTTCAAAAACAAGGGGAAATACATATGAGGGGTTTTTATAGATAAAAAAATCTCGTTTTTTTGGTTTATTAGACCTACAGACTTGAAATTTGGCGAACATGCTTATTTTGGAGAGTACAAATCCGCTAAAAAAATGTGTTTTTCAGAAATCGACACTGAGATGGGGGTTACGAAGGTGGTAAAAGAAATACTTTTCCATTCTAGTATATCAAACCCTGTCCTTTTTAAACAAGAGGTGAGGGCTTTAAAAATTTTTTCAATATAATCGAATTATAATCATAGGATTTAAATATATATAACCTATATTAATAGAAAATAGAGTCAAACAACATTATGAAATACTCAGTGGAGTAGACGGATAAGGGCTACTTATTCATTTATACCAGGTAGCACCAGGGCTCTAGGTAAAGCCCTCGAGTAGTTTAATCGAGCGATGTTAATATTCACTCACACACCCAGGGCTCTCAGCAACGGACCGCATAATCTGGAATGCAATGGAACGTCAATCACTTGATTTTCTTCCAACTTCTACACCATACACACTTGAAGAATTTTAAACGTTAATCACACCTCTGTACACGACAAACATTTTGTGGTATCTGGGCTCGAGCCCACGACTGTTTCCCAAACAAAATAAGCCAGGTACTCGTAACCGCTCCCCCACTTGGCTACAACAGTCGCTTTTCATTGGGGGAAAAGAGTTCGCTGTAAATTTAATAAACATGAATAAATAAATAAGAAAATAAATGTAGAAGCTTCTTGAAAGTAGAAATGAAAAGTAATATAAAATAAACTTTTAATTCAATTCTTACTTAGGTCAACAAAGAAAAATTTTACTTTAGTTCCTTTTTTATTAAATAGTTACAATTAATATAAATATGTATAAACATATGACAGAATCACAATATTAAGTGGTAAAATAGAAAGGGATTTTCCTTGCAATTTTCCATTTTCCTTTCTATATAGGGTGTTGGATTATTATATTTTTGTTTGTTACTATTTCTTCATAAATTTATAATTTAATTATTCCAATAAAATATAGTATAAAAGAAGTCACATTCTCAGAAATTAGGCCATTCCTGGTAGGATTCAAAACCACGACCTTTGGATTAGAAGTCCAACGCGCTACCCATTGCGCTACAGGGACACAACGAGCGATTTTTCTTTTTATATATAGTGTGGGCCGTAGGTAGCCTAGTGGTTAGAGCATCGGACGCCAGACCGGAAGGCCTGGGTTCCACCTAATATCCGCCGAGTGCACACGGAGTACATGCTCGTTAAATCAATGGGTCCGAATGGTGTCGCCATCTATCATGAGCAAAATCGTACTGTCACCTTCATGGGCTCAAAGCTTCGGCTAACGACAGGCGTATCTCTAGCCCGTTGCCATGATGAATTTCGTGGGCCTCGATCTGACTACGTCAGACAGGTGGCATAAGTAACAACAACAACATATATGGTGTGGGACTATTATTTTTGTTACTATTTATTCATTAATTAAATTTAATTAATGAATTAATATTTGAAAAACTGTATTAAAATCAAGTGTCATCCACTACAAATTTAAAAAAATGTATTTGAACATGGGTGGATGAATAAAAGTATTTTAGTAGCGAAAATTTGAACATGGTATATCTATATATAAATAGATATATATAGGGAGAGTGTGAACTAACAGCAGGAATTGAAAAAGAATTTACCTTTTATGAATATGTAATTATGGTACGAATTTTCTGAAAAAAACATATATGATTAGATAGCAAAGCAATTTTACGAACAGATAAACAAGACTGAGAGAAGTCAGTATGAAATAATACTGAATAAGCAAATAAATAACCGAGTGAAAACAAAATGAGGTAGGAAATGAGATCGAAATTATATTGATGAGAAAGAATCTCATCTTGACAAGTTACATCAAAAGCACATTTCCAGTTAAAATTGGAAATGAAACGACGTGTGACGTTATTGAATTAGGGCGGAAAAGAAATATTGCAAGCCCATTGCCTGAGGCCTCGATGAGCGGAGAAGTATTTATTTTTATGCTTGGAGAATTTGATTTTACCTTCCTCTACGATGTTATTGCATGCAATAAATTCTTCCAAATATAAAAAAAATATGGTTCTTTCCAAGTTTCATCAAACATTTCTTCGGGGTGCCCTCTGAAGGATTTAATAAAAATCATTCCTTGAAATACATAAATTTTATTTGTAAGTTGCTAATTATCGTTTTATTCAGTCACATGTGGGGGAGCCATGTTAAATATCTTCCAAATTTGAGCAATGTATTTCTAAATTGCTGATGCTTTTATTTTTTCAAGGATTTAAAAACATAACTTTAATTTGTTCCAGGGAAAAAAAGTATTTTTTTGAAATCACAATTATGCTACAATATTGCAACAGACATATTTTTAAACTTTTTATGGTTGTTTTCAAAATTCTAAGGAACTATAATAGAAAAAAAATTTACTATACATATATATATTATTGAAGTATCATTTTCTTCCAAAGTTGAACCAAATAATACAAAACAATAAAATAGAATTTATTCTAATTCATAATTATAAGGTCTTTGTGTTGGACTCAGGATCTAACGAGTTCAAACTCACTTCATGACGGATCTTTGGTGGAATTGGAACTAGAATCTGTGACTCGCGGCTGAACGTTATCGGCCGTATACTCCCAGCACCCTGGCCGCAACGTTGAAGCGAAAGTATAATAATCAAGATCGAGATAAAATCTCATGGACTGTAAAACTCAGTCATGTTATGGATATCAATTCTGCCTCCCCTCCCCCCTCACATGTAGAGTAAAGGTGTGATAGATAAAGGTCAAAAGTAAAGTGGGACACCCTTGACCGGGAGAGGAGGAGCTTTTGATTAAAAACTTGGTCTATATCAGGGGTACTCAACCTTTTTTTCTGCTGGGCCGCATACATATGTCAGCTATTTCCCGCGGGCCGCAACATGAAGATAAAGGGGGGGGGAGCTTTATGACCAAGACAACATTGTAAATTTAAAATGTGAAAATTGATCAAAATATTATAACTCCAGTTTTGCTTTTTTTAATATTTTTTTATTTGTGTCATTATAACACTAAATTAGAAGCACACACATTTAAGAAACACTCCTTCACAATTTCTGCATCAGTAAACGGTTTTGTGTGATTACCAAGAATATAACATAGGATGTCTTTGTTACCACTGTGACATTACCACTGACAAAACACTTTGTTGCTGTTGCAAAGATTATTCAAGAAAGCCTTTTTATCACCTCTTGAAAGAGATCTTCGAGGAAAAGTGCCATTGAATGATTCCTGTTTATTGGTATTTTTTAAGTACAGCA
>BMAO01036118.1:0-73586 GCA_019973975.1 Trichonephila clavata
AAGAGGAGTTACAGAAAAATATTCCTGTTTTTAATTGTTAGACCCATATACTTGAAATTTTTTAAGCATGTTTCTTTTGTTGAATAGGGATGCACTAAGAATGTATTTTAAGTAAATAAAGTTCTGCGGAGAGGTGCAGGGGTTACTGGGACGTATTGACACAAAAAAAATCCTTTTTTGGAGCTACAAGGACTATAATAATGAAATTTGGTTTGCATTTTTCTTTTGTTGAATTGAAATCCGCTAAGAGAGGTTATTTTGGAAGACGGCTCTCAACACACACGGGATTACGGGGATATTGATAGTAAAACTTTTGTTTTTTTCTGTTTGCATTAGACTTGGAATTTGGCTTGCATGTTCAATTTACGGAGTAGAGATCCACCGCGAAAATTGGTTTTGCGGGAATCCACTTGGTTTTTGGGTTACGAAAGAGCAAACATCATTCTATACTTCAATTTTGGAGATTTTTAGAAAATACAAATTAGATGAGTTCTGCCCTTTTTATTTATCAAGAGGTGACAGTTACAGGTCTAAATATATTTTTCAATACAATCGAATTCTTAATGCTAGGACTTAGATATCAATAATTTATACATAAGCAGTAAAAATTTATAAAACATCATGAAATACCCAGCGAAGCGGGCGGGTAACAGCTAGTTAAACATATCTGAGATTTTATAAGTCTCATCTTACATGTGACGTTCGTCACATAGCTGGTACAGATGAACCTTAGAATAAAAATACTAATAAAAATCTAGATTTTGTTGTTTTCAGGTGCATATTTAAATTTTATTTCCTTATTTGGTAATTCGTATTAAAAAACAATTGGAATATTTGGGGGATTTAATCAGTATCGATTTTTGACACTTAATATGTGTTACTTAATCGTTTTTTTCCATCTCAATTCAAGCCACTTCTAGTGTAAATTATTATATGACCTAAGAAGGACTTGGATAATTTCATAATGTAAAAAAAAAATATTTAAAGTGTTTTTTTTTGTAAAAGTTCTCATTTTGATATAATGTGTTCTGAATTAGAAAAATATATGCTAGATACGAGTGAAACTTTCAAATTGCAGAAGTGAAACGTTACCTTTACACTCTTTCTGAGTTTTTATCAGGTTGCAGGATCTGGAGAAAAAGGACCCAGTGCTGTTGGTCTCCGCTATCGGAATAGCTGCATAAGCAAAAAACTAATAAATCCGTTTCAGGTACAACCCCTATAAACAGAAACCATAAGCCACACGCTTTTCGGAGGGAGGAGAAACTGAATCAACTATAAGGTGTTTACCGATGAGGTCAATGACTTGAGAATGATGTACACTTGATGCCAGGAGGAACTTTTCAGAATAGATTTCTCCCGCTTGGTTCCTAAAATTAACGATCGAAAACTTTTAATGGACTTAAAATGAAAGAGGATACATTTGACTGGTTCTTTTTGTGAATAACCGAAAATAGATCTTTTAATAGGAACTAATATTATGGGAAAATTGTTGACAGAAAATGTAATCCCTTTAAGTTCTGGCTTAATAGCCGTTAAAAGTAAACTGGGTTGGATGGTACTTGGAAAACAAACGTTTCGTGGAAATGATAAATTTACAAAATTGTGCTTGTATGTGGAGATTATTCCTTTGGATAATCTAAGAAAATTAGACGTTTGGAGAATTACTGATGTTTCGGAAACTATTAAAGAAAGGAATTTATCTATTTTAGAAAAAATAATCACAATTCCCCCCTAAGGTGTGTGAAGTGGAATATTCATGGAAACATAATTCAATGAATTTATGCGATAAAATAAAATATTAACTTGGAACAGACATAAAAAAATGATTAACAAATTAAAAGCAAATTTTTCTGATAATTTTTAAGAAGTGCTTATGGAGTGGGAAGTATGAATATAATAGAGAATACGCCACACACACACAACACACAACACAAAAACACACACACAACACACACACAAAACACCAACACACACAACACCACACAACACACACCCCCCCCCCCCACACACACAGAACTGAGCAATGAGTGTTCTGTCTATCTCATATTCCAATGATAAAATTAGGTAACCACACAAAACAACAAAAAATAAACAGATTTTTGATGTTCCTGCATCTCAGAGAGAGAAACCCTGTTTGATTGAATACCTACCTAACAGGGATCAATCTTCTAGAAAAAATTCAAGATATTCTTGATTGTTTTAGAATGTTTCCAATTGAAATGAATGCTGGATTAAAACACCTAACATACTAAATTTATTAATGTAAGTATAGTTGTTACAAGTTTGTGATTGTCCTCGAATCTCAAGTGTAGGAGGGAATGTTGTTGTTAAGTGAAAAATGCCATACTTCGAGCGGAGTTG
Organism: Trichonephila clavata; assembly: GCA_019973975.1. Lineage (NCBI taxonomy): Eukaryota > Metazoa > Arthropoda > Arachnida > Araneae > Nephilidae > Trichonephila > Trichonephila clavata. The sequence continues at coordinate 2,365 of BMAO01036118.1, forward strand.
GAGGAGCATAATGACATGTCATTCTCCATTGTGTAAATATGATCCTTTGGACACTGTAAATTTGAACATGTAGATAGTAAGTTGATTGTTTTGTGACTTCCGAATTAAAAATGAAATATTTAAACTAACGAATACGTAGCTTATGTTTGTACATACCAATATTTTCAGACTTCGAGAAGATGCAGCCTACGAAGAAATCCAGGATTTATTGTGTATTTCATCTTAACTGAGGGAAAAGCTCACAAGAGCCTCTAAGACGTCTGCTATTTATCCTAATAAAAATCGGCAGATTTTTTTCTTCAGAGGATAAGTCACCGATCATATGATTATTAAGAATTGTCTACTTGAAGTATTTGACCCCTTGGAATGAGTGCATCTGGGTGAGAGGTTCCAGTTAGTCTTTGTTTTACTAGTGAAATGCTGACGCTACAACTGTTGTGATGTTATGGAAGTATGTATCATATGATAGAATATCGTCATCCATTGTAAGAGTTTAACAACTAACCTATATGGTGATTTCAAACTACTGCCTGTTGTATTTTTACTTACGTAAGCACTTCTCAAACTGTGATGTGTGCCCACCTTCGGGAGGTGGGGGGGGGGCGTAACAACTCTACGAGGGGTGCGCGAGCATATAAAAAGTCTAAAATAAAAGATTTTTTTAAAAAATAATTACTAATGTACTCAAAGTAAACAAAATACATTATACCATAATAAAAAATTTTTAAAAAAAAATTACACTGCTATAATATACATATAAATGTATCGATACACAATGTATTTGATTATTAACTTAACAATACTAAGTTAAGAATAAGTTTAATAATTACCAGTGAACCCATGGCCTTGCCATATATAAAATTATATTAAAAATAATACTTATCTTGATGGTTTGTTGGGTTTATCGTTAATCCCTTAACCACCAATTAAATTTACAAAATTAGCTCTCAATGCCTCAGTACACACAAGTCAATGCTATTTTATAGCCTTCCATAGCCTTTGGAATAATTTTATGGATAGCAGTGCACAGAAAAGATCGTACTTTCAAAAGACGTATATAAACTTACGGGGGAAATAACGCTTTGGCTGAGTGAGACGTTTATTTCCGCCGGTGGCTCTTAAGAGGTTTAAGTCGTATTTTAGCTTTAGCATCAAAGTATAGCACAATTGAATTCAATTCAATTGTACACTGCTGTGGCCAATGTAAATGCAACACCGAAAAAGACAAGAGATAGCACAACAAAATTTATTTTGTAGATAACATGTTGACCAAATATCAAATGATTAAATTTATAGACTTCTGTGAAGTGTGGTTCCTGCCAGAATCAGTAGCCAGAGTAGCCACCATTGTTGGAGATCACCGCTGCCACACGCCTCGGCATTGATTCAAAGAGACTTTGGATGTGTTCTTGGGGTACAGCAGACCAAACAGCTTCCACACGTTGCTAAAGTTAATCTGGTGTGGCAGATGGGGGTGTAATTTGGGTCAATCATTGAGCAACCATAAACCACATGTTTTCTATCGTCGAAAGATCCGGAGAGCGAGTCGGCCAGGGAAGCAATTCAATCTGGTGATTGACGAAGAACCTTTGGACAATGCGTGCCGCGTGTGGTCGCGCATTATCCTGTTAAAATATGGCTGTGGCCAAGCCCTGAAGGTAAGAAAGGACAACTGGTTCCAATAACACGGAGATGTATAGCGCTGGCTGTTTAAAGTACAGGCAATGCGTATTAGAGGAGTGCGAGAGTGATATCCAATACCGCCCCATACCATAATACCCGGTGCAGGACCAGAGGGGCGGTGCATAACGCAGCTGTTCAGCATCCTCTCTCCACGGTGTCTCCAGACTCGAATTGTTCTTTTTAATGTTTCAGATTAATATGATGATTTTGCTTTCATGTTAAGGGAAAATCGTATTTAGAATTGCAATTAAATGATGCTTCAGTACACATATTTATTCTTCAGTTTTATTACGGTGAGTTTACCTTTTAATGCAATTAATATTCCGCAAAACATTGGGATGCAAACATTTAGTGTACTAATTTTAAAATACCAAAAACATAATTTATGTCTTCATTATTTAAAACATATTGACATACTTATTTAAAAATCCATTATTTTAATTTATAAATACTGAATTGACAGGTTTTTAAAAATATAAATGTAGTACGTACCCGGAGAAAATATTGTCTGCAGATTTTCGTTTAAGAATAGCGAAACAATTATATTTTCTCTAATTATTAATTGAAAATTATTCCGACACAAGTTTTGTATTTGCCAGCCTTAAAGCACAAAGATGTCCTTTTAACTTGTTCCTTGCCTATTTTTTTATTTTTAAGTGCTTATGTTTTATATATATTCATAGAATATTGATAATACTATATTTATTTGAATCTAAGCCACACTTTTTTCCAGTGTTAATCCAACTGATCGCAAGTAAAAACTTCCTTGGATATGGGAAATTGAACATGATAATCGGACGGTTACATCAGTTACAGGCTCTTTTATGTGTTGAAATGGTATAATTAATTAACTTATGATATAAAAAATTAAATGGTACGATAGATTTTATAAATATGTGATATTGATATATAAACCATTTTACACAATTTTTAATTTCCCAATTACGTGCTGAGAATTTGTGGGATGGCTTAAAATCGATGACAGCGTAAATTTGATTAGTACGGTATTAATATATTATTGTCAAAACCTTTCTACGACCCATCTCAATACATTTCTAAATACATTGCATGGAATTAGCCACAACTTATTATGTTGCATTTACTTATTTACTTATCATCAACGAAATAAAGGAAAACTTTATGCGATTATAATTAGTTAAATAAATATTGTATCTATTTATAAACCAATAATGTTGTTTTTAAAACTCCGATCGGCAAATAGTAACTATTATAAACTCAGATAAAGCAAGATGTTCAATAATTTAAGACGCTATGATGTTTCTACATTACAATAAGTGAAACCCTAACGATCTGCTGCGTGGGAAATCAAAGCTCAAACCATTATAAACCACTCAGCAAATCTATTATGTCTGCACCGATACACGCCCATTCACAGACTCTAATACAACATAAATGCTCTATCTTGCATATACGACTGTACAACAGTTTTGCATCTAATAAATCGAATGATATTGTACTGCATGCTGATATCACACAGCTGTATACAACCTTATTCATATTAATAATGAACTAGGTGTTTACCTTTTAAGATACTGCATGTCTCTGCAATACATAAAGCAATTGCATATACATATAGTAATTTATTGCCTTTCTCAATAAAATTTGTTTATATTAACTTTTACATCGATTTCTTGTGTCTATTTACAGTTTTGTAAAGAGCACTTAAAGTCATCATACCATTTATATATATTTCCTCTATACCCACATTATTCTCATCCTGGAATGAAAGCCACATGACTAATCTGTGCCCGCTGGACTCAACACTTGCAAATTCACGTACCTTCCTTTATTAATAATGCATTTATATAAATTTAGATTCATTCGCATATTAAGTGTTAATGCATGAAATGTTTAAGCCGATCCTTTATCATAATTTTCTCAAAAGCCATTGAACTGAAAGCAATGGCGATAAGCATTTCCAGTATTGTGAATATTAAATGGAAAGTGGATGACTGCGTTTCTCAAATTGAAATGTTTTATTACAGCTTACGAATGTGAATGGCGTTTCTGGGGGAAAAGGAGTTAGAAAAATGGTATTTTGAGCTAAAAAGATGGTATTTTGAACAACATATTAATATTTTTACAGACGGTTTATATTTCGTGATGTGAATCTTACTTTTAGAACGCTACTTCTGCGAAAACTCTAAATAATTTTGAGTAGATACCGAAAAATTATTCCATATATCCCACGCATAACACGCAATTATACTTTCGAACTGAATTTTTAACTTTAGATATATTCACCGAGTGAAATACTCATATTTCTAAGTAGGTACCTGAAAAGTATTTGTGAAATGCCTTTATCTTTTAAACCGTTAGAGATACAGTGTATAAGTAGAAAACAAAAGCATGATTTGAAATTAAAATATACGTAATTTTTAAGGCATTTAAAAATGCTATATTTTCAACAATCTGGATGAAGCAAAAAATATTAACTTATTTATAAATAAAAGTAACAGTGATAGTGAATATGACACAGAATTCGATGATGTGCCCACAGAACAAAGAACTTATATTACCCTATAATCAAAGTTCATAAGGTACATTTTTTCATTTAAATAGACAATACTTAAATATAAGTAGAAATCTTTTTCTTTATTCTACATAATTTTTTTTTTAAAATATCAGTATTATATTTGGCGTATAACACCCGATATTTCTTGGATCTAATTTTTCGTGTTCAAAGAGTGCGTTATACGCTGGATTATATGGTAATATATTTTATCATTTTCAAAATCAATTAAAACATAACCAACCTTACTAATAATTAACTGGACGAAACTGGGCGTCAAAATTACCTACGGCGATTGGTATCTGCCTACAAGGTGCCGCACTAAAAAGAGATACCAGATTCCGCTAATGTTCTAGGACTGCAATGTTAAAGCACCAATCGCAGCCCATTAGAAAAAAAATTAATTAACCTAATTAAATAAATTTAAGAAAACAAGAAAATAAATACTGATGTAAAGTTTTCATTTAAATAAAAATTTAATTAATTTTTAATTAAATGTTAATTTTTAGATACCGTCTTTTTATTTACCATTAGTTTTATTACAAGAAATACAGTAATTACGAGACTGCAAGAAAATAAAATTAGAAAACGCTACGTATTATATATATATATAGTGATCTGAGGTGTGGAAAAAAATATTTCGTATAAAATTGTATTATTTATGTTTTAAATTTAAAAAAAAAACTAATGTTTAACTAACGCGTAATTATCATTAATGGTAAATGAAAAGGAATTTGTTAAAATAATTAAAATTGTAATGATATTTTTAATTTTCAAAGAGCTTTAAGGATTACATACGTATTAAAATAAAAATATCAGAAGTAAGAAAAATAATAAATTAATTAATGTCAAATGTTTGTTTATCTTTCATCGTACTACATATCCTTGATAATATTTTATCCTTTCAACGAACAACAAACGCAAATAGTAATCAAGAATTTAATTCGATATTATACGTATAAGTTTAACTTTTTTTAATGTTAAAACAAAAAATTACTCAGAATACCATCTTATTCAATGAAAATAAATAGAAAAATATTTTATAAAATATTATTAAATGCGAAAAAAAGTATAAAGCACGCAAAATACTTTTTCACAAAAGTTAATTAAAAATTACAAAAAAAAAAGATACTTCAATGAATTATCACTTTTTTATAAAGATGATAATTTAAAAGTTTTCTGTTTCGCAATTTTGAAAATAATTAAATTAAAAGGAAAAATTTTAAATTTCTGCAATAGCAGATGCCATATTTCAACGGAGAAAAATTATTCTGATGACAAATACTAACAAGGTAAAAATACAAAAAAAAATATTTAATGAACATGTAATGTGTATAAAAACTTTATTTTGTGTTTGCTCCATAAAATTATTTTTTATCAGAATACAATTATTAATGCAATCTCGAAATATCTGAAATAGACTGTCTCATCACTTTTGGGAAAAATTGTTATAAATAAAAAAAATTAATATATCTTCATCTAAAACTTGTAATTTACATTTTTATATATTTTCCACCCTATTTTGAGGTAAAGCAGACAACAAATTCTGTAGAAATACAGTAGCTGTTTTACAGCAACTATAATTAGAAAATATATATCATCAATCAGCACTATTAAAAAATTCATTAAGTTTAGGACTATATCAATCAATAAATTTTGAATTTTTAAGACATAGACTTAGTTAAGCATAATTGAATCTCATATTTCCACTATTTACGATGGAAATTACTTTCAAAAGGAGGAAAAGCTTTTGAACATTCTGGTTCATCGAATCCTGGTAGTTCTTATAAATATCGTGTCAAGCATTGGAAGCAGATGCGATATACGTGAAATAGAATTTGGACTATAAGCTGTCTCTATTGGTAATAGTTAATCAACATTTTTTTCTTGTTCTATACAAAGATCATCTTGCAGCTGATAGAGACTTATCTTCAATCGGACAAGGCTAAAAGTTCTGTTAATATAAATCAACGTAATGGAATTCAAGTGTGAATTTCTTTATGTAATCATGATAAAAATGGCAAGGTATTATGGTTATGACAAACCAAATTTTTTGATGTGCTATTGGAATTATACAGCAAGAAGTACTTAATAACTAGTAGACTTCATATTTTGTTGACTCGGGGAATCCACAAAACACACGATATTGTGTTTTATAGGAAAGCTACCCCATCCTTAGAAGAATATATCTTCAAATAATATTCAAGTACACCACCTTACCACCTTATATATATATATATATATATACTTAATATAAGAACAAAGAAAAGTATTGAATTAGCTATTAAAACTTATTTCTTATATTTTAAAAAGAGGTTGACAAATAATTTTTTGATTGTTTTGATAACTATTGAGACTTAAAATCGTTCCAATAGTTTTTTTTTTATTACAGATGCTAATTCTACTTTACTTTGACATCACTTCATGTTTAAATAATTTTTATCTACTTGATAATCATCCTTCATAATTTTGCGTTAGTTTCAGATAATTTTATTTATATATGTAAAGAAACAATTTGCATTAAGTTAAAAAAATATCAAATTTCCTAAAAAGAGATAAAATATTTATATTCTTTGGATTAGTATTTAAGTGTCTTTAAAAACTTTGTAAATTATACCAAACTTAAGATTTTATTTTATCCATAAAAATAATTATTGATATTTAATTTTGTAAGAAAACTCTGTAAGGATTCGAACTTTCGTAAAAGTTAAAAACATTTAATTAATCTTTTGGAGCTTTGGTTAAGCAAACAGGGATCACTTGTGGAATCCCTGTCAAAGTTTCAGGAAATCCTAGGATTCCACAGAAACAAGTTGAAGATCTCAGAAAAAGTAAACAAACTAAATCCAATTTTCAGAGTGAGTGGATGGATATTAATGTCGCACTATTCAACTACGCGATGGCCTTTTGTGATGGACCTCATAAATTTGAACCTTGGGCAAGTGACACGGACTACACCTGAACTGGCACCTCTATCCTAACTTCACACTAAACCAACGTGAGGACGTTTAAAGCCTGACGTATATTCAGCGTTCATTGCCCCCCCCCTTTGCACGGAGGTCTTCAGCCGCATCAGGTTCGAACTCATGAATCTCCAGTCACGAGTCTGTTACCTTAACCTCTAGGCTAACACGATCACATCCAAGTTGCAGAAAACGGATGAGATACTTTTTTCTCCTGTAAAATAGTAATAGAAATTCAACCTCAAGGCTAGAACGTAATATTTAAAACATTTTTTTCTGACTTAAAAATATGTTTCATTTGTTGCGATATTAGGGGAAAGTTGCTTACTAATTTGTACTTATATACAAAATAATTAACTGTATGATCTAAATAGTTGTGGCTCAGTCCACTAGAGCAGAAAGCATTTTGCATGTATTATATTTTGAAGATCATAATAAAAAAAATTTAATAATATATTGAAACGATTATTTTGCAAATGAAAATAAAATAAAATTGTATTTCATGCTGAAAAATATTATACAACAAGAAACAGCCTTAAAAACACAATCTCGTTTTCATTTAATATTTAAGAAGCATTTTCAAAAACAAAACCATAAAACATAGTAAAAATTCGCATTTGCAGTTATTTACTAAAATCGATTTTTTTTTCTAAAACGTAAATCACATGTTTTTATTTGATTTTTGCTGGCTATGATGGCAATTTCGGAGTTTGCCATTCCAAATTGTTTTCCTTTCTTTTTAATGAGTTTTCTCCTAAAAGCCTTATTTTGATTTCAGTCTACGCTGCAGAACAAACTTCCTACAGTTAATTCACAAACACTCCGTGACAACTTCATTTCCTTTACCTTCAAACTCGGGGTACTTTTCGATTTCAAATGATGAGCATTGCCCATCACCTTTGATATAAAGCCTAAAAAATAACGATATAGACCCAGAGTATCGTATCGTTTCTTTAGAGTTGAAGGAAATTATTCTATTAAGTTCTTACAATACCAAACTATCGCAATCGATTGTGGATCCGATAATGGACGATAATGTAGTTCCGCCTTTTGTTTTAAATTGCGGCCGTCTATTGATCGGTTTTAATATGATAGACAGCTTTGTCTGCCAATACAGAGGCGAATTATGTTTTTTTCCCTGTGTGTGATAAATGTTCAATTCATATCCATTTCTCGTCTACGCCGATTCGCCTGACCTCCACGTTTCCGGGAAATATCGATTTAAAAAGAATCGGCGGATATTAATCTTTTTCCCATTCCAGGCTGAAATGTCAGCTGTTCGATGTTAATCTCACATACAGCAAATACGATAGAAAGAATTACTTTTTCTAAATGGATTTGCGATGAAAAAAATGCATGATAATCAGTGAAAAAAGTATGAGTACAATTTGGAATATTTTTCATTCAATACAAAAATACATTTTCGCATAATTATTCTCAATTGATAGGAAATCGAAAGAAAAAAAGAATTAGAAATGAAAGAAAAGTGTCGTTAAGGGATTATCAACTAACGTTTTTTGTGATACTTGTCGTAAATGTGGAAATAAGGGGAGATTTGATAAAATAAATGTATTTATGAATAAACATAAGGAAATTACACATTTGAAAAAAAATTGTCTTCGGTATTTTTTTTTTTTTACTTCTATACATTATTATTTTCTTTAGTGTAAAATTATTCAAATGGCAATTATAATGCTTTAAATGTAAGACAGATCCATTTTTATAAATACAAATAAAAACAATATTTCGGATCAGATATTTTTAATTAAAAACTGTCACATTAAAAATGTATTGCAAGTTTTTTTTAAGTCTCTACCATAAAAATCATAAATTTCTCACAAAATTTCCAGATTATTTTATTTTAAATGTTGTATTTTTTAATTAATTATTGTCTGGATACTTATTTGTTGAGGAAAATAGGATCTTGTAAAAAATTAATCCATGGACCCACGATAAGATTAACATGCCAACTAAAACTGACCCCCAATCAATGCAAAGTAAAATAATTTTAATTGGTAATAACATAAGTATATTACATAGAGCTATAGACTAATTGTGATTTTTGGACTATTAAGCATATAAATCCATGCATCTGTTGATTGAAAATATTTTTTGAGGTAGATTTTAGCTCCATATCTGTACATCAGCATTTTTACTAAATGATTCATAATAATTTTGGTTCAGTGAATAGTTATTTTTTTTTGTCATTAATTAGAGGTAAATGGGGTGCTATTGACATTTTAAACGAGTTTCTTTATGAATCAATATTATGTCGAAATATAAAAGGAAACAAAATAACATCCATAAAGAATAATAATTATAATAATCGGATTATATATATATGTAAATAGGGAGTGAGTACGAGGGGTTAACAGCGAAAGAGCCAGTCATGACTAAACTCCCTCTCTCTTTCTTATATATATATATAGACTAAAGAGACTAATAATTTTCGAGTTATAGATTTTGGCCTTGTAGTTTGAAAAATGTAACTGTAATAGAATAATTTTAATATACTGATGCCTAATGAATGTAGGAATTAAATGGCAATTCAGATTCAATTACTTGCCTCAAATTTGCTTTGCTAAATATGAGTATTTCTACACAGATATTAGAAGAGAAAATTAAAATGCCCAATACAGAAGGTGAGTAGAGGGAAATTATGCTACTAATTAAATGAGGTTAATTTTTATTTCACCATTATCTTCAGCATCGTATATCGTCAACTTGATTCGTAACATTTTTCTTGTTTTTATAGTAATGTTTTTAATGATAGAATTGTGACCTATTAAAATGTATGTAAAACCGAAATGTTATTTTCAACCCGATCAGAAAACTAATATTCAAAGAGCTTTCAGAAAACCCCATGCATGAAATATTTTTTTTATTATTAAGATGAAATAATGTGTGTAAATTTTTATATCATCATACAATGAATGCGTGCTTTCTGTGAGAAGAGAAATAGTATATAAATCTGCAACGATGACCAATGAAGTATATATATATATATATATTATATCATAATTTCTTACAAGACTGAAATATCAATTACATAGATATTATAAAACATGAAGAAAAATAAATTTTAATCCCTCAAAGTAAAATTTTCTAACGAAACTATACAACAAAGCAAAAATATTCAACGGCAGAATTATACGACGACTGGAGGTATAATGTCAAGTGCATCTGATAAATTATTGTTTCCTTGTCTAGACGTTGCAGTAACAACTTATTCCGAAGTCTCACAAATTTGCTAAAGACAACCGAGAACAAAAAGTGAAATATTACTTTACTAGAACGTTTATATCCATGGATAGATAAGGAAATTTTTTCCAAAGCAGAAAATTCAAAGGATTGATAAGTAGTATTCGGAATCCCGAAAACATTTGGCCTTTAAAATACAAATTATCTTTCTTTGGAATCCAGGAAGTAATATTTATTTTGTATGCACTATATTATGCAATAAATATTTAATAAAATGCTAAGAACTGTCTTTTATTTCAAAGGAACGAAGATCCAAATTTGAACATTGCTCATTTTTGAACTGTTTCTCAAATACCATTTTAATACATAATTTTACATGATTGTGCAATTTTCTTCCTTATAGATTAAACTGAAGAATTAGATATTTCCTATATGCTTGATAAATTTCATTCAAATTCTTAGGATTGCAATAATATCTAAAAACTTGGTATTGTATTAAAAATTATTAGACTGAAGATACTTTGTAGATTATGTTGAGATTATTTTATGCTATTTTGAAACATTTCTTTATTTTCGACTATCGAACTCTGGCTCCTATAAAATGATTAAAATAATATCCAATATGAATGCGATTGCTTGCAATATAGAAAATGTTGAATGAAATTTGAAATCCTTCAAACAGGTAAAGATTGCCAATCATTAGCTCCAAGCTATATGTTCAGTCAGTTTATACAAATTGAATCTATACCATAAGTTTATTTGATTTTGATTGTATTTTGTTCCTAGTAGTATAAAGGAACCACTGAAAAAAAAAATTCTGTTGTGAAAAAGTCTTAAATATAAAAACATATCTATAGTTTTCTGTAATTCATTTAATTCAAAAATTATTGAAACATGCGCAATTTAAGGAATATTGACATACACGCATACCACAAATGACAAATGAGGTGCGTGGAGTTTATTTTTTAAGATAGGGGCTCAATTTAGGTAAAGAAAAAAGTACTAATGAAATATGATTTTTTTCAAAATTTAAGTAATCAACATATGTTATCAAATTTGTGGAAATAATTGCGGATATAAAGTTAAACGAAACGAGAACCCCATCAATTTTATAACCTCTCGTTTGTTAATTGTTACTAGGTTTCAAATCAAATTGGCACTATATTTTCAAACATGAATAAGGATTTGTAGTTGATCTTATTTATCATCATCATCATGTAATAAATTTTGTTTATTTCTCGATGAGCTGAATAACACTTTCCGTGGGTAGGGGCCATGGGTAGCCTAGTGGTTAGAGCATCGGACTCCCAGGACTCCTGGGTTCGATGCCCGACGACACCAAATACTCACCGAGTACAAAACGGAGAACGTTCTCGTTAAATCTGGGGGTCCGAACGGTGTCGCCATCTATCGTGCTGTGTGAGCAAAATCGCACTGTCACCTTCTTGGGGGCTCAAAGCTTAGGCTAACGACAGGCGTAAAATTCTAGCTCTTAGCCGTGATGGATTTTGTGGACCTCAATCTGATGTTACTGTCGATCAGGTGGCATAACAACACTTACCAATAAATTTGATAAAGTAAAAAAAAGTACATTTGAAAATGGTGCTTACTACCAAAACTACGCTGTGAAACCTAACACGTCAGTTTTTTTTTCTAATGGGGCTGCGCATTCGTATTTTAAACCTTTGCAGACCTAGTACATTCTTCAGGAGCTGGTATCACGCTGCACCATATAGGCGATACCAATTACAGCAAGCAATTTTTGATGCCCAGGTTCCTCCACAGAGGAAACCGGGAAACTTTCCTTGATGATGCAAACCAGTACTAAAATTTAATTTTGCCGAGAGCATCCAAGCCAAACAGACACTCTAGGGATCTTTTACATGCCACATAATCATACGACATGGCCGCTGTCAATTTTCTGCGTCATGAAAATCAACCGACTGTGGTCGGGTTGAACCCGCAACCTTGGGTGCGGAAGGCCAGCGACAAACCAACCACGCCACCCAGCTGGAATATCCAGTATATCTTTGGAGAAAATTTTGAATGTTTCAAATAGAAAAATTAGAGGTAAAAGAAGAATTTGGGCAACACTCATTATTATATCATTGGGCATCGTTATTATATCATTAAAGGAAAACGTCTTTATTATAATATTGAAAGAAAACGTCTTTATAACAGAATTAAGGAAATAACTTGATTCTTTTTAAGGCGATATGGTAGCATCTTTATATATTTTTTTTATTTTTAATATTTGGTACTTGGTTTCAATTGCATTTTATAAAGGTTAAGATTTAATAATAATTATATGCAAAAATTTTTTAAATTGTTGCAAAATGTTTGTAAAATTTCAATTTTTTTAGCTTTTTTAAGCATTATTTAAATCCTTAAGGCTTTTTAAATATGTTACTTTTCTTTCAAAATTTTTCCCCATGTACCTTATAATATACTACATAAAACTGTGCATGGGTTTTTTTCTGCTGCTGTTCTTTAATTTTTTATTAATTTTTTTATAGTTAGACTTCCAAAAATTCCCAAAAAAACATTAATTTTGATTTTGAAATTTTTTTAGAAAAAGTACTAATTATGTTAGAGCAAATTCCATGCACGAATTTACAAAACATGCATTTTAGAACATGTATAAAAAGCTTCAAACCCATACTTCAATTATCAAAAAAGCCTTAGGGTTTTAAATAACAGTATACGTACAAAAATTCAACATGGAAAAATATTAGTTTGAAGTTTTTATTCTATGAATAGCATGATATAATATTCATCGAATAGTCTGAAACTTTTATGAAATGTTAATTAGCTTATTTAAAACTACTTACCATAAAAAATTGCACACAGGTAGAACAATTAAACAGTATACTGCCATAATGAATATATAGAAAAAAACGAAAGAAAATCAATATTTCATAAAACTTTATCTTAATAATTATAAAAAAAATAAATACACACACTTCAGATCTGATTCCATGCTCAGAGCTAATGCACAACATGTACAAAAGACGTTTATGCGTTTATTTTTTATTTCCATGATTTTAAAAGCCTTCGCATGTTAAATATTGTACACGAATAAAACAAAAATCATAGCAATTTATAGGTAAAATACATCAAAATCTAAGAACTGTATATGTGCATTTGCTTAAATAAATATCTTAAAATATTTTAATAATAAAAGTGTTGCATCTCGCACACTTGGGATATATATTTATATCACAAAAAACAAATACATAAAAATGGGAGAGTTTTTCTATTCTTGCGAATTAGATTTTTAATTATCTGAGTTATCAAAATGAGATTTAGTATTTGTGCTTTGGGAGATTCTGTTTTGAAGTTTTAATTTCATTCATAATAATATCATAAAAAGCACGCACAATTTTTTAATCTTGACCAAATCCATTTGACCTTCAGTAAATAATTCATAAACTAGAGTTTTTGCTTGAATTGTCCAATTATTTCTTAAAATTATTTATTACTGCATATATAATGTCAATCTCATTGATGCGCATAAGAAAAATAATCAATTCATTTTTTATCAGGCTCTTTTCTAGCAGATAATCTGAAATGTAGGCGTGGTAGTTGATGTTTAGCATCAAACATTGCTCCATTACTGAAAGAAAAATGCAAGTAAAACTTTGAAATTTTGCAGGCATATTTATAAAGATTCGGGGTATCAAATAAGCCAATAAAATTTTTTTCAACAGTTTAATGATCTTTAGGGTACCATATCGCCTTAAATCAAAGAGGAATTTTCTCATAGTTCACATCATTGTACAATAGCATTTACAAGCACATGCATTCCATCGAGGCTTAAGTTCTTGCGTTTTGATTGGACCAGCGTGGCTCATTGGGCGTGTGACAACCATCACGCAACATGGACGCAGATCTGTGATGGCCAGTGGCGCACACAAGGGGAAGGGGTGTCCTAGGGGTCTGGAAGTCCCCAAACCCGATCAGTTTTTTTTCGATTAATGATAATCCTGTATACACTCAAGAGCCAAAACACTATGACCAACTGTCAATAACGAGTTGGCCCACCTTTGATGCGCAACCCAGCTTCAAACCGCCTTGGCATGGATGCGACGAGTCCTTGGTAGATGGCTGGAGACAGATTGTAGCAGATATTTAAGCAACGGTCACGCAAATCTGAGATATTGCAAATTGGTGGTCTTTGAACTCTGAGCTGCTGTCATATGACATCTCAAATGTGTTCTATCGGATTGAGAGCCGGGGAGTTAGGCGACCAGGACATTAACTGGAATTCAGCATCATGTTCCTGGAACCACTCCAAGACAATTTTAGCCTTGTGACACGGGGCGTTGTCCTATTGGAAAATTCCAATTCCAGCTGGAAAACAGAGAACATGTAAGGGTGCAACTGGTCTGCAATGCTGTTCAACTACCCTGTAGCATTCATGGTCTGCTCTACCACAACCTCGGGTCCCAGAGACGCCCAAGAGAAGGTCCCCAAAGCATAATACCACCACCACCGGTGCATTACCTACTGTACATTGAGGGAGCAACTCTTCACCTGGAAGACGGCGTATCCTGGCATGACCTTCGGTGTGATGAATGGCAAAACGTAATTTATCTGAACATGCAACTCTCTCCCACTTATCCATGGACCATTCGCAGTGTTCCCGGGCCCAGCGCAGGCGCAGTTGGCGATGACGCTTAGTCAGGAAAGGCACACGAGTGGGACGTTTTCTGCGTAGCCCCATATCGAACAGTGTTGGCTGAACAGTGTGCTCCGATACTATTCTACTTGGCTCTGCATTGTATTGGGCTGTCAGCTGAGCCACTGTCTGGCTCCTGTTTTGCTTCACCATGCGAGACAGTCTCCGACGACCGTTTTCATTGAAAGCGTGTGGACGTCCAACACCATGTCGTCTACTACTGGTTTTACCGTCATTCATCCACTTTGCATAAGTACTAAAAACTGTAGATCGCGAACTACCCACGAGTCATGCATTTTCGGAAATACTTGTTCCGAGTCTTCTAGACATTACAATCTGCCCTCTATCAAAGTCGCTTAGATCCGCAGCCTTTCCCATCACACACAAAAGTAAGTGAAATGATGATTTTTCAGACTCTCCAGCAGCATTTAAATACAACTTCCACCTGATAACGTGCCTTCCACGTCATCCAGGCGAGTCCATTGCAAAATGTAGGAGTTGTCTCAATGTTTTGGCTCTTGAGTGTATATCTATATATAAAGGAGAAAAGCGACTCACTGTCTGACTGACTGACTGACTGACTAATCACGATATCTCCGGAACTATTCAACCTACAGACTTGAAATTTGGTAGACATGTTCCTTTCATAGAGTAGACGTCAGCTAAGAACGGATTTTCCGAAATTCGAAACACAAGGGGCGTTAAGGGGGTTAAGGGGCGTTAAAAATAATTGCTTCCATGTTTAAACTACTTGATGTACAATCTTGAAATTGGGTAAGCAGATTCCTTTCAGAGAGTAGAGATCCGCTACAAAATGAGTTTGGTGAAAATCGACCCCCAAGTGGCGTTGCAGGGCTTAGGGGGCGTTATAGATAATTATTTCTTTTTTTTAAACTCTTTCACGCACTGTCTTTAAATTTGATGTATAGATTCCTTTCGTAGAATAATGATCAGTTACCAAACGGGTTTTGTGAAAACAGACTTCTAAGTGGCGTGGCGGGGGATTAAGGGGCGTAATAGATAAATATATCCGTTTTTAAACTACTTCACCTACCTGCTTGAAAATTGGTAGGTAAGTTTCTTTCCTGGAGTAAATATCCGCTACAAAATGGGTTTTGGGAAAATTGACCCACAAGGGGTGTTGCGGGGGCGGAGGGTTTAAGGGGCGTTATAAATTCCGATTTTTAAGTTACTAGACGTACAGTCTTGAAACTTAGTAAGCAGATTTCTATTCATAGGGTAGAGATACGCTACAAAATGGGTATCGTGGAAATTGCCCCCCAAGTGGCGTTGCGGGACTTAAGGAGCGTTATAGATAATTATTTCCATTTTTAAACTATTAGACGCAGTCTTTATATTTGATAAATATATTTCTTTCATAGAGTAGAGATCAGCTATAAGAAAGTTTTGTGAAAACAGTCCTCTAAGTGGCGTTGCAGGGGATTAAGTGGCGTAATAAATAAATATTTTCGTTTTTAAACTACTTGACTTACCTGCTTGAAAATTGGTAGGAATGTTTCTTTCATGGAGTAAATATCCGCTACAAAACAGGTTTGGGGGAAATTGACCCCCAAGGGGTGTTGCGAGGTGGGGGTTTAAGGGGCGTTATAAATTCAGATTTTTAAGTTATTAGACGTACAGTCTTGAAACTTAGTAAGCAGATTCCTCTCATAGGGTAGAGATACGCTACAAAATTGGTTTCGTGAAAATTGCCCCCAAGTGGCGTTGCGGGACTTAAGGGGCGTTACAGATAATTATTTCCATTTTTAAACTATTAGACGCACAGTCTTTATATTTGATAAATAGATTTATTTAATAGAGTCAGCTATAAGAAGGTTTTGTGAAAACAGACTTCTAAGTGGCGTTGCGGGGTATAAGTGGCGTAATAGATAAATATTTTCGTTTTTAAACTACTCAACCTAGCTGCTTGAAAATTGGTAGAAATGTTTCTTTCATGGAGTAAATATCCGCTACAAAACGGGTTTGGAGAAAATTGACCCCCAAGGGGTGTTGCAGGGGGTTAAGGGCAGATATAAATAATTATTTCTATTTTTAAACCATTAGACTCACAGTCTTGAAATTTGGTAAGCAGATTCCTCTCATAGGATAGAAATACACTACAAAATATGTTTTGTGAAAATCGACCCCTAGGTTGCGTTGCGGGGGTTCAAGGGGCGTTATTGATAATTTTTTTGCATTTTTAATTAATTGGACGCACCAGTCTTCAAATTTTGCTAAGCAGATTCCTTTCATAGAGTGCAATTCCCCTACAAAATGGGTTTTGTGAAAACAGACCCAGAAGTGGCGTTGCGTGGGCTCAATTGACGTTATAGACAATTATCCCCATTTTTAAACTGTTAGACGTACAGTCTTGAAATTTGATAAGCAGATTCCTTTCGTAAAGTAGAGAACCGCTACAAAATGGGTTTTGCGAATATCAACTACCAAGTTTAATTTCGGGAGTTTAAGAGGCGTAATCGATAAATATTTCCATTTTTAAACTATTTGATCATCCTGCTTGAAAATTGGTAGGCATGTTCCTTTCATGGAATAGAGTTAGTTCCTCTAACAAAGAGTGAAGCGAAAATTGACCCCTAAGGATGTTTGCGAGGGGTGAAGAGGAGTTACAGAAAAAAATTAATATTTTTAATTGTTAGACCCATATACTTGAAATTTGTTAAGCATGTTTCTTTTGTTGAATAGAGATCTACTAAGAATGTATTTTAAGCAAATCAAGTTCTTAGGGGGGTGCAGGGGGTTACTGGGACGTATTGACAAAAAAAATTACTTTTTTTGAGCTACAAGGACTATAATAATGAAATTTGGTTTGCATTTTTCTTTTGTTGAATTGAAATCCTCTAAGAGCGATTATTTTGGAAAACGGCTCTCAACGGGATTACGGGGATATTGATAGTAAAACTTCTTTTTTTCTGTTAGATTTAGACTTCAAATTTGGCTTGCATGTTCAATTTACGGAGTAGAGATCCACCGAAAATTGGTTTTGTGGGAATCCACTTAGTTTTTGGGTTACGAAAGAGCAAATATCATTCTATACTTCAATTTTAGAGATTTTTAGAAAATACAAATTAGATGAGTTCTGCCCTTTTTTTTGCGACAGTTAAAGGTATAAGTATATTTTTCAATACAATCGAATTCTTAATGCTAGGACTTCGATATCAATAATTTATACACATATATAAGCAGTAAAAATTTATAAAACATCATGAAATACCCAGCGAAGCGGGAGGGTAACAGCTAGTATATATATATAAATAAGATAAAATTTAATTGCGTACTAGTAATTAACAAATTATTTTATTAATTAATGATAATTATTTATTCGATAACTTATTTTTTACTTTTTTTGTTAACAAAGTCTACAAAATCAGAAGAATCAATTGGTGTTCTCTTGAGATATGATACGAGTTGGGAGACTTTCGACCATGGAATTCCCCTCCCCCCTTGAAAATTTTTTTATGCTCAACTGGTGATGGCGTTATCTTGAAGTCCAATTCACATAACTTTAAGCAGCATTTAGGGAAGTCGATCTGTGTGACAGTGTTGCATTAAGGACCAGTCTACAGTACAACACGTACCTATGGAAGTAAATATATCATGGGATGGTACCAGGAGTCCTGCGGATATCTACTCACAGACACATTCACCGAAAGGCAGGATAGTCTATTTTATTCTCACTCTTCTTTTTGCAATGTGTTTTAACAACTGATTTTGGAGGAGTGAAGAAGGTCATTGGTTAAACCTCAATTACCATGTGATTTATCCCCATAAGTAAGGGGAAAAAACATGACTAAAAAAGGAAATGATTCACGTCTGTAATATGCGATGGGTGAATAAATGGTACAGTAAATTGTAATTTCAAATCAAACAATTTTCGTCAAATTCATAAGTTGAAACCCCGTTTACATCGATTAGGGGGGAAAAAAACGCCAAATGGACTAAATACTTAAGCTCTCTTCTCCTAAAAGAGAGACAAACTTTTCACACATTTCAGACCGGTTTTCGGTCAATTAATAAGAACACCTCCTCTCGCTTCTTCATTTTCTTCAGAAAAGTAAGTATGTTTTTAATTGTAAATATTATATAATTAATGAACATATGGTTTAATAATATATGAAATTTCTCTGGTAGAGACAAAGGGTTAAAATAACAACTAATTATAGAAGACATTAACTAATCTAAATTAAAGTTCTCACTCTCTGAAATAAGAGTTATTTCTTAATAAGGGACTTATGTATCCCTGATAGTCTTCGTTGCTGACAGCCCAGCCAACCTTCTCGAGTATCAATTATTTCTAGTTTTAACCTTCTGCCAGTGTTAGATGAAATCCGGGAATTCCCCTTTTTTCATAACAGCATAAACGCGCCTCCATGCTTTTGGTATACCCCCCGCCCCCTGTTGATACCTGCTACTTAATGTGCGCAAGTTTTTGTGCAACGTTCTATCATCGTTTAGAGTACCTAAAGATTAACTGGATTTAAATATGATCATAATAAATTAAGAGATCAATTAATGAATGTCTTTTTAAACAAGAAAACGTTCGATATAACCCACCCAGATGCAAACTGTGAACCCGTTGAAAAATCGTGAATTACACATATTTATATACTTTTCATAGCATTCATCTATGAGTTTTCAGACCCATTAGAGTCAATCATAATCATCTTCATAGGTTAATATTCTTTTTTGTGCAATATGAAGATATATCCATTCGGAAATATTTTCGTCCCTTCAATTTCATGAGACGTGCACGAACATAGTGTGAGTAGCTTGATAATTCTCAAATAATTTGGTACTTGCAACTGTTATTATATACATTGCATTTTGATTTCTTTGTATCGTATTCATAATGTACATTTTCGAGATATCATTGAGAATGAGTATAAATTATTTATCTCCTATCTCCCTTTAATTTTTTTTTCTTTTATAAAATCTGATTCCTCACTCAAGTTTTCAAATTAAGTTCATTTGAAATGTTATCGTTTGGATTTGCATCCGTACGGCTATCTCATTTCAGCAGATGATTTGATGTTACCAGAACAAATAACTAGCGTATTTTCATATTAATATAGTTTGTTTTATACTTCTGATACTTGAAGTCGTCTCTGAAATTGTACAAGCAAATTATCCATGAGAATTTTCGGTATACATATTACACTTTTATCAAACACTTGTAGACTAAACATGTTAAAAGAAATGTTTTTCAGCAGATATAAACAATTTTCGAAATGTTTTAAAATATTTTGATTCATAACGAATTGAAAAGAGAAAATGTTTATTTTCCAAACTTTGCGTAGTTATAAATATTCAGTATTCAACATATATTCATTAATTTAACTTAATACAATTGATCTATGTGTGTGGCAATCAGCGAAATAATCTTTAGTTGAGCTTCAATGTTGAATAAACTCGACGGAATTGAATTTTATTATTCGTCTGGTCTATTTGTTTTGGCTACTATCTTTGATGTTTCTGCTTTTCAGTTTATTTAATACATTATCATGGAATATTTTATAAATACTTCTTTCTTCTATGCAGATTTTATAAAGTAGCTTGTATTCTCATCAATACCGTGGAAACTTTTTTTGGGTTGTTCTTTTTAACATGCTTTTATAAGTTTCACTTGCATGTAACGGAATCTTTGAACTCAATTTTTACCCACTTTAAAAGGTCGGATTAATTAGAAATTTTGCACACTTGTCAAGGACCGATGACAATACAATAATTTAATAATGTTGTTCCTTTGTCCTTATCAGGATCGTCAGGAATAACCATAATCAGATTTGGCGACAATTCCATATATCACTTCCAGATTTGGCGACTTATTGCATATATCATTTTCATAATTGGCGACTAATTCCATACACTATTTTCAGATTTGGCAACTAATTTCATTTACCATTTCCAGATTTGGCGACTAAAAGAATAAGGTGTAACCCAAAAGCGAGTGTTTTTAATTTAAAACTAACTATATGCAAGCATAAAATACACTTGCGGTTAATAGAAATAAAACAATAAAAAAAGTGTTCTGTACGTGAGAAGGTGGAGGGTGGGTGTGTGTTAGAAATTTCTTACCATAATACAAACATTTTTCTGAAAATGAAACAACAGGCTTGTGCATGGGAAAAAAATATTTTATATGTTCTAAATGTCAAATATTTTTTGTTGTTTATAAATTAATACGTTTAGAAGTGATGATACGATTGACACTTATTTTTACGATGTTTTTATTAACTCGCTTCCTTTAATGTCTGTCCGGGAGGAATTTTGTTATTGATTTTAAACTGTGTGACTTTCCGATGAGCTAGAGACTTGAAATTTGGACCATATCTCAGAAATGGATGACAATGCATGAACATGTGAAAAAAGAAAGAAAAAAACAAAAAGGAGGAATTTTGTACTTTGTTATGAAACATGGTACTTTATTTTTTTTAATTCGAACTTTTTATTCTCAACACACTTTTATTTGTTTGACCTGTTCTATAGAGACGGAATCTAAAATGACGATACGCGACTCATCTGAGGCCCGTAAACGGAGAGAATAAATATCCTTCAGGACCTTTAATTAATATCTATTGAAGAGCAAGTGCTTCAAATATCAAACTCAAGGATAAACTCAACTATGAACAAATGATAGTTTAAAAAACTAAAAGTCACGCTTTTATTGTAGATCGAACTAAAAAATAAAAAATAAATTATAGTTTAAAAAAAAAACTAAAAAACACGCTTTTATACTGAATCGAACTAAAAAGTTAGAAAATAATTCTTAATATTAGAATAAAATGATGAACAAGAAAATTAATGTCATTGGGTTAAAAGCTTGGGGTGTTCTATAAATATATCAATTGTTATGTAGTTTCAAACTTCTATTTCGAAATGCTGAGTTAGTGTAAAAATGTAGTATAAAACACACCACGCTTTTACTCCAATGACATTAATTTTCTTGTTCATCATTTTATTCTAGTAATAAGAATTACTTTCTAACTTATTAGTTCGATTCAGAATAAAAGCGTGTTCTTGAGTTTTTTTTTTTTTTAACTATAATTTTATGTGGTTTTATTTTTATGCGATTTTTCGAGCAATCTTTTTCGATGTGGTATATGAATGAATTTTAACGTTTATTGGCACCGCTGTAATGTTTTCTATCAATAAACATATATACATTAAGTTGCGCTGTCCCTTGATTATAACCAGTATATTGGCATACTCGTTTATTTTCTTTCTCACAACACACTAGCAGCACGCACTTGATTCAAGACGAAACTTTCAATGACAATGACATTATCCATAATTTGACTATGGTTGCAGGCAAGTAGAACCGGATTCTTTCTGCTTTCCGATGAATATTTTCTTAAAGTAATAATGCATTTAGTTTGTAAGTATTAATGAAATTTTCGCATATTTTTGCGCGGTTTCTTTTTATGCAGTCTTTACCAACCGCACAAAAACAGGTTTTACTGCACTCTTCAGCACTTCAGATTAACACATTGAAAATATTTGAAGGTTTTAAAAAGGTTGAAATAAATTCCAAAAATTGTTGCTCTATTCCATCATCTCATTTTAAAAAGATGAATAAACAATTTGAATTCAATGTTATGTACTAGACCAGGGCTGGGCAACTAGCGGCCCACAAAGAGTCTTTATTCGACCCCAAGACAGACAATCCTCTTTCAACCGTGACTTTTTTCCCGTGCACGATCACACATTCGTCTTTTATTATTATTATTTTACTATTAGGGAATCTAGTACCTGAAGGGTTATTTACTAATAGATCATGAGAAGAGTTCGGAGGATAAGGTCACTAGAAGATTTGAGGATTTTAGGAAAATGGAGACTAAAATCTATTTTTTGCTTATCCCATTACTGCTGATAATAAATTGTACAGCACATGAAGTGCTACAGGTTAGACGTATTGGCTTGAAGTCAGATCCCAGAGTGAATAAAATGTTTCATGCTATGGCATTGACTTTTAAAAATCTTTGTCTGCTGAAAAATTTCCATGCATGAAGAAATTTCTGGAGAAATTGTTCTTTATATTCTGGTCAATATAGTATATCTGCAAGTAAAGTTTCTCTTGCGAAAATATCAAAAAGAGTAAATATAAATGCAAGTAGATTAACAAGTAGGATGTGATGCAAATTTCAGAAAGAACAATCTTACACCTGATTTAATAAAAAATACAGAAAATTAAGGAATAATAAATTTATTATTTAAACTTATTTTAAAATTAAATGTGATTGCGGATACAGATAATATGAAATTGGCAATGAATAATTGAATAAAACAGCCCCTATTTTATTCAATTCCTAGTATTAGCTCAATCCCTCTCGCTCCCTTCCCCCCCTTCTCTCTCTCTATATATATTTATTTAATTATATATATTGTTCAGTTTTTCAGTAGTTAATAAAATACTTTCTATTCATCCAATCAAGTTCAAATAATTTTTTTCAACTTGTTTTGGATAACACTTGAGGTTAATACAGTTTTTTCAAATATTAATTCATTAATTACCGGTACATTAGTTAAATTATTTAGTAGTTTTCAAAGCCAAATTAGATTCGTCTCCATAGTTGGAACAATGTAACTGTTAAAAAAATGACAAAAGTTGGCTTCGAAAACCGATTTTTCAGCCAAACTTGCTGAACAGGGTGTTTATTGTAACAACAATGCAGACAAATCACGTTTTTTTAAATTCCTACTATTAGTTTACTCTCTCATATATATATATAAAATATGTATGTATATGTATGTATGTGGAAATCAACTTTAGGGAGGATGGAGAGATCGCGGAAACTTAAAAGATAATCATGCTTCCGTTTTAGAAATCCAGGTTCTGTCCTTTTTAAATTAAGAATATGAATTTTTGAATGAATGTTTGAAATGAACATGAATGTTTTTCAATATACTTGAAAGTTTAATGCTGGATATCTACAATTTATATCTATAATCAGTATATAACCATACTAAACTAAACTAAACCCAGTGATGCAACATACCATCAAGGACAAGTCCTACTGTGCCCATCTCAGTATACGTGGCATTGGGCGCTAATGTGCATAAGCAGAGATTTCGGTCCAGTGCTCAGTCTGACGTGAACCCCAGTGTTTAGCCCCCAAGCAAGCCTGATACTCATTTATCGACCCACTGAAAAGATGAGAGCCTGAGCCTTGATCTTCATTGACCTTGCCCAGCCCAGAATTCGAAGCCCGGACCTGTGGCGTGAAAACGCAAGACGCTACCACGCAGCCTCTGGGCATCATATAATCGTGCAACATTCCGAAATACCCAGCGAATAAGATGAGTAACGGGTAGTTATAATTAAAAAGTAAATAAAACCGAGTATTATTTATTTTCTATTAACTAGTAAAAAAAACGTGAAAAGTAAAAAAAAAAATGTCAAGCATATATACCGAACGTTAGAATTATCAATTATCAGAACAAAATATACTTAAACGTGAAAATAATCCTCTTAAATACCATAAGTTATACAAATATTAGTTTTGTAACCACATTTATCATTTTAATTAAGTTTTACCATTTAAAAGAATTGGTTTTTAACGAACAGAATCTATAGAGCCTTTTTTCTCTTCTATACATTCCTGCTGTAATCTGTCTAAAATACAATTCAGAGGCAGTAAGGGATAAAAACATATTTTCTCTTGAGTGCCATCAAAAAGGCAAGGGGAAAAAAAGATATATAATATTTTATTAAAAATAATTGCTGCGAAAATCTTCAGTCGAAGAGAGAAAACCATTTGGAATCTTGAAACGATGTAAGTGGAAGAAATGAAGCCATACTTACACTGAAAAGACGTGAAAAAAATATAAGGGGATTCCATGTCTGGCAAAAGTCCAATCACACACAACTTATATAATTGGACAGTGAAACTCCAGCTCTTCAGAAAGTGCCGAGAATTGTCATTTTACTACATAAAGACGATGGTTCGCGTTCTCTTAGACATAATTGCGAAAATTTTGACGTCATTAGCAAGTCTCATTCTTGTATAACATTGTCATAAAGTACAAGGATCTACTAATGATAGTATCACTGGCAGATGGTAAAAGCGAATTGATGTACTTTCCTCATTTTGTTATTTTAGCTCTTTCATGCTTCTGCTGTTTCGGGATTCATAAGTCCACATATATTTTTGTAAGGCTACTCTAATTTATAAAATACTCTTTAGTTCCGCTGTTATTAAAAATTCCACTTTAGAAATAATGGAAGTTTGGTCTTTAAAAGCAGAGTATGGATAAAGTTCCAGTTTTTAATATAATTAGAGTTGAGATTTTAAATTTTGAAACTTTCTCCATCTGGGGAATTAATACAAATGAAATGTTTATACTTCAAGTTACTAGCAAACACAATCAAATTTCTCTTATTTGTAGTTTGAAATTTTTATTTGTTTATATTTATTTTCATAAATAGAGAGAGAAATTAATGAAAAAAAACATAACATTAATCTAGAATTAGATTAAATCATAAAATTGAGGCGTTATTTTTTTGAAGGAAAACCCCAAGAGATATTTAGATAAGACACGAGTTAATTGCAATTCTTGTTGTTTTTTCATTTACAATAATATTAAATTTATGAATTTTGGATTTGTTGTAGGCAATTTACTGAAGAAATTGATTGGGGGGCACAAAAGTTAAACATACTTCCGGAGACTTCTAATGTTCAATAAATAACTGGATGACTGTAATATATAAATATAATTTTCTTACACGTTTAAAAAAAAATTGGACTATCATTAATACTCGAACCTGCATATTTAATATTCAGTTGATAAAATAAATTTGAAGATTGCTACCTAATCCTCTTTAAATTATTGCATAACGAATTAATAAGTCTACAACTGCGTCGTATTTAACTTTATCCTCCGTTTAATGTACTTCAAGATTATATCGTTTTCAACTAGCTCATATTAACAATTGAACGATTCTTTAATTTGATTCGATATATTAAGATGTGGAGTATTTTAATTCGGTTTATGATAAATAAAATAAAAGTCTATAATTCAGAATCTAATTTTTCTAATTAATTTTTAATATGCATGGAATTTCTCAATGATTGTGTGGATTACAAATACTGCTCTATGGGTTGAATTTCTGTATAGAAACATTATGCTTATTTAGAGCATTTACTGATGTTTGTTATTAGTTATTTAGGGTAGTTTGGAAAAAGTGAAGTAAGGAGTGGGAAGAGGGACTACCTCAAACCATTTAATCCAAAGTGTGGTAACCATTTTATTGAAATAAAGCAAGAATAAAAATTTTAATGTATTTTAATTTACGCAGAATACATAAATATAAGGATTATCCATTAAGGGTCTGATAAAATTGAACATATCTAAATTTGTCAAATTTCTATGAATGCAATACGAATAAATCTTAATACAAGTACATATAATCGAACGCGAAACAGTTAAAATATTGAAATTTAAGTTATTAAAATGTTTCGTTTAATTAATGTACAAATATTTCAAAACTATGTATAAAGCGATGGAAAAATAATGGACATGATGCACACAAACCACTTAATACACGTTTTTTTCTTACGCGAATCTTTGGTAAGGAAGAAAAAAATCAAACCCTGAAATAATTCAAAAGAACTCAAAATATTCTAGCTGCAAAATTTTGGAAAAGATAATTTGTTAAAATATTAAAAATCCAGTATTTTTTAAATTTTTTTTTAATTTTACAGTTTGAAATAAAAATTATCGATTTTTTTTAGTCTTCTAGTATAAGTCTAATTGTATAAACTATTTTGAATATTAAAAAAAAAAAACACATCGAGTTTGATGAAAACGAATGTAATCAATTTGAGAGAAGTCTTTGAAAGACGACAAGTTTGTTTAACACGAAAACAAAAATAGAAGACCAAAGTAATGAGATTTCAATGCTTACTTTTACTAATAACATAAAAATGCTTACGATATTTTTTTATTCAAAAATTATATTTTAAATTCTGTTGATTTTAAAATTTTCTGTTTTTTTATTTCTCCTTTCCTAAAGTCTGTAATTGAAATATTTAATTATAGTTGCGTAGAAATATTCGATACCTAGAACCAGTGGCTTCGAAAACATTAATTAAACTCACCAGATAGGGATAAAATTCATATTTATTGTTACGGAAATTCCGTACGCTGTGTAAACGATATTGAGGCCGGAAACAATGTTTGCGGGCCCAAAGGAGTTTATTCTATCAATAATAGGAAATTAATAAGATCGATGTTGATGGCTGACTTGGCGAGACATTTGGTTCTTTACAAGTTACTAAGCTACCATATTACAAAAATGAATATATTTGGAACACTACAGAAAGGTGCAGGGTGATCATTCACAGAAAAAAGTTCAGAAATTACAACAGGGCTCTTTCCAGT
The DNA here is from genome assembly GCA_019973975.1 of Trichonephila clavata. NCBI lineage: Eukaryota > Metazoa > Arthropoda > Arachnida > Araneae > Nephilidae > Trichonephila > Trichonephila clavata. Next base: position 29,825 of record BMAO01036118.1, read on the forward strand.
CTATACAAGAACGATACACGGAAATAAAACGTTAGGGAGTCAAAACTTGACAACGAGTGTGTGTTTCACTGGACTAACACAATATTGTGACTATCATTTTTTAAAGATCTTTCCTGGGCTTGTATGTAATGCTTGGTTTTCTTATGGGGAGTCGAAGTTAAGTGACATCAATTTCTCCAACAAACTATGTTGATTTTTAACTAAGCCAACAAATCATTCTTTCCGACTTGAGATTGTGATTGAAGGTACGGCAATGTAAGGTAACGTTTGGGAAAAGTTCATCATAAAATTGTTAATTTTGTGGCCACAGCTGATGATGTGATGGTGGATGTCTATTTTCCACATTTCAAAAAATATAATCTTTACATAACGAAGTAATAAAAAATTTTTACAAAAAATTTATATTTGCATACGCACGCACTTCCACTTGTATACAAAATTAAGATAATTTACAAGTTATATATACTTTTATAGAAAATCATTGAACCCAGTTCATTAAATATGACACAGACGAATTATTTAGATTTTTAGAGACGACTGCATAAGGATAAGTTTTTGTGTCTGTGGAGCTTTAGTCCACAAAGTGTTGTCAGCAAGGGTAGCTGGAAGAGGAGAAACCTGGAACTAACCGAAAATATTCCTAAAATGAGGTTTTTTTTAGGTTTATTATAAAAAAAATCATTTATTACCATGCAATTTTCAACAAATTTGAAAAATACTTTATGGGAATACGATGAAATTTACCATTGATTTTTTTATTAATTTAAAAGTTTACTATAAGCTTCATTAAAATTCTTTTCAGTCGATGAAATTAACAAATTAAGAGCACTCTCTCTCTTAAATGGTATAATTTATATAATAAAAACAAAACATTCTGTGTATTACAATCGGGTCATAGCACAGAAAACCCGTCTCTCAGAGGGGCTGATACATGTTAAATATGGCATGGGCTCCCTCATGTTGGTGTGGTGTGGAAGGTTGAATAGTGATTGTGTGAGAGCCATATAAAATTTAAAATTCTTAAACTGACCCGAGTTCGGAATATTATGATGCGCGTTGCCAATACTCTCTTCGTGTAGTTAAAAAGTGCAACATGAATAAGCAATCTATCTATGTTAAGTGATTTAATAAAATAATACGTCGATATAATTTCTTTTAAAATCGATTAAATGAAATTATAACTAACACGAAACAAATAAATAAATATGTTTCTGTCATTATCCTTAAAAGCATTCTTTAATATTTTAAAACATTTAAATATTTATAATATTTCACAATTTGTATGTTTCAAGAGAACTATTGTTTCGTTGGGATTTTCCATATACACTACACAAGTTCGAGCAAATTTTGTGACTAAATAGACTATTTATGGTAACACAAAATATATGTATTAATTTGCTTGCTTTGTGTATGTACTTGTTTTTGAAGGCAAAGTTTGCATGACTTGAATGTTTGTGATGTTTACACTGTTCACAATGCCCAGACAAACCTTTCAAACTTTTGTGTACATTTTTTAAATATTATTTCTTGTTGTGTTTGCTGAAAACCTGCTTCATTTGTAAACAATAATCTTACATTTAATTCTTCATTTTTATCAACATGTTAAAATGTCTACCTTGCAGAAACTACAACTTCAAAGAAAAGAAAGAGCTTGTCATATTTAGATAAGAAGAAATGTGTTTGAAATCGTTCAAAACTAAGTAAATATTATTTTTACAGCATTGGGAAAATTCTCAATAATATTCTAATGCTTAAAATTTACACGTTGTATTTTATATTTAATCCATCCCCTTTTTTATTTATTATTAATATTACATATGAAATATTTAGAAGAAACGCACAAATATATTCGGATTTACAGATGCATTTCATTAAAGCTAAATTAAAAGAACTAACTGTGACTTATACACAATAACTTTCTTTACAGAACAACGTATCTGCAAATTCACAAAAATCAATGCAAAATAACTGCACATATATAAAAATGCACATTTATTAACATTGTAATAAAAATTTGAAAATTTTTGATTTATATTTTTATTTAATGCACGTCAAAACTCTGAAAATCCATGCAATCCAAAGAGTAAATGCAATATTGCTATATAGAGACAATAATTAAGGTTGCTATTTAATACAAAGTAATTCCAAAACTTATTTAGTTACATACTATAACTAGGTACCAATATAAAATATTTCATCATTCTTCGTAATTTGGATGTTGTTCAAATGCTATTTATTTGATATATTAAAGTGGGAGCACATAATTGGCATGGATACAATGTATACGTCTAAAGATGGAAATTTTCCAAGTACATTTTATTTAGTTATATCCCGATGTTTACTAACTCAAAAAGGAAAATAATTATATATAATTAAGAATATTCTTTAATTAAAGTAAACACGAAATTAAAGTTTATCCGTTCAGTTATACTATATCATTTGAAATAAATTGCGCGCCTTTCATCACAAATATACATTATATATTTTACATATTTTTGAGAAATACATTAAACCTTGAATGTCTTAAGAATATTTTCATTTTAAAAATAAAGTACTACAATTCCTTAGAACTATTGTTTGTTCACCAATGCGGAACACAGATACTAAAATGGTACACTTCTTGTGGAATTGTTATTGTTAGAAACTATTAAAGCGAGGGCGCGCGTCAACAGTTAAAAGTCATCAAAGGAGTTTCGGTTCCAGTTAGTTAACTGAAAGGCTTATCCGCCAATTTTTGAAGCCCGGGTTCTCGTGTAACAAGATTATCGAAAACTGGAAACTAAATTGGACGTAATTCCCAAATCGACAGCTTAGCTAATTGGAATACGGTTGTGAAATCATTCGTGAAATTCGTTCCCATGGTCAATGAAACATCGGACCATTTGCTTAGAGCGTATGATTTCCTGCCATGAATTAAATAACCCAGAGAGATTTGTTGCAATATTTTGAGTCTCCTAGAATAGGAGTTCGCATGTTTGTAATCGTAAATCATTGCAAATGCGATGAATCAATGAGGCTCTCCCGTTTTATGATACAACGGAACCCATTGTTAAAAATTCTTCTGAAGGGGGTTACTTGTGGGAGAGCCTTTACTAATCACTGGAGCAAACGCAAAATTTTCCGATCGATTTTTCGCTGAGGGAGACTCTTTTCAGAAATGATGGAAGTCTGGGATTCGATAATACTTTGCGAGAAGTTAAAGCTTTTGAGCGAATTCAATTGCTTTTCTAAATCATAAGGTATGGCAGAAATCGAAGGAAATGCTTCTGGAGATTCCAAACGACGCAGTGGAAATAACTGTTGGAGCTGGAGGTGGAAGCAAAGACAAAATGTGCGCATTGAGAATTTATGGAGCAGAAAGCTCCACGGAGAGTTATTTGTGTTGTGTTCGTAATGAAACAATAGGAGAGTCGTGAATTCCACAAAAATGTATATAGCCTTTAGTTGCCCAAAGCTCGTTTTTGAAGTGAAGCACATTGATGAAAAATTTCAAATCTTTCCAGCAAATGGACCATTTAAATACGAATTATACAATAGAAATATTTCAGGTATATTGAATTATAATAAAAGAAAAAATGTAAACATTTCGATATTTTTCTTACCGTGTAGCCTACATCTTATCAAAACAAAACTAAATTCATTCATTGATAAATACATTTTGAATACTCAAATCTTACCAGCTTAGTTAAACACATTGCTGGATAAAGTTCAAAGGAAATATATCAGTCGACAGCATATTTTCATGAATTCACAATTAAACTTTGGTAGATAATGCATTCATAGAAATCTTTTCTTTGAAGATACTTCCGGTATTCTGAGTTAAGAACATATTTTATTCTTTTATTTTCATTGATGCCCACCAACAAAAGATTTTTATCGCCGGTTTTTTTTTCTGTTTAATTAACTAGATTACAAATAAGATGGAATTTTTAAAACTTAATATGTTTATTCATTCGAGAAGTGTACTTCAGTTATAAAAGCCAAAAAGATGAAGATAAATTAAAAAGAAAGGAGAAAAGAAAATTTACATATTTTTATATAACCACTTTTAAATGAGTTGTGTGTGTGTCTTTAATTTTAATTAATTTATTAATATTAACTAAGCGTGATAAAGGTGAAGCACTTTCAATTCATATTAGCTCTAATTAAATTTCCAGATGTAATGATTTTAATAAGAAAAAAGTCCATAGCAAATATTTGATTAAATTATTGAAAGGAATTTGATAAGATTTTTGGTACAATGCATGCATTTTATTAACTTTTCAATCTTTTTGTTCCATTTCATTTGAAAAATATTTGTTTACTCATTGTGATTTTGTTTTCATTTATGTACAGTACATTATACTCTGATGCCTTAAAGTTCAAGGCAACCTTGTTCTCTTTTACTTTTGTTTTCTTCCCTTTATTGACAGAAATGGCTTACTTTTGTACATTATATTTAATAAGTAATTCCTTTGTTTTTGTGGAATATATACATGGTGTGTTAACGAATTTTTATGAATGAGTTTACAAAATTCATTAAAAACTGTTACATTTTTGACACCTTTTATTCAAAATAAGCCTTTTTGGATTTGATGCATTTAATAAAGAGGCTTAATAACGATTCGAGCGCTTGTTTGACTACACTTTCTGGGATTGCCTCCATGTAAAAGCTATAAAATTGTAATGTCATCAAAAAAGCTTCTTTATTTTAAATCTTATGAATGAATATGAGTTGAAAAGGGCTAAATCTGATGAATATAAGTGATGATTTTTCACGCAGGCGTTATTATTTTTTTTACCGAAATTCTTTACAAATTTAGTGAGATAAGACTAGGTGTATCATCATGTAAGAAACCAACTAACTTCATCCTCAATATTCTGAATGAATGCTAAAAATTCTGACCAATAAACGCTTTGCATGTTTTAGTAACACTAACCATCAACTGTAGGTCCAGTTTGAAGAGGTGCTTTGTGGATAAAAGCCTTGCAATTGAAGAATGTGAGAACAGCATTGTTTAATTTTTGAAAGGACTTTTCTTGTTTTTCTTTAAAGTTTGTTCGAACAGCGTTTGTGTCATTAGAGAACATAGATACTTTAAGAAAACTCGCCCTAATGGTTTTTGCCCAATATGATTTATTTTAGAGGCACTTATTACAAGTTTTGATGAAAATTTGATTTTAGCTCTTCATTTTCCATCTTAAGGTATCCGAACACGTTGAAAATGACTAAATTCATTCAAGACAGATATTTTTTGTTTTTATTTTATTGAATAGAGCTATCTTTTGACTTTACGAAACATACTATATTTCGTTTATACGCTACCTAGAGGCCAAGTTACAACCAATTTTATAAAGTTAGTGGGTTTTGGTCTACCAGAAGTGGCCATTTAAAATGCTCAAAATCTATCATGGCGAGTCTCATAGCTCAAATTTTTACGAATGTATTTCTATAACACTTTTTGAACTTGATATTTATGTTATTTTCTAGAGAATGTACTAAAATATTTCTTATTATTTGAATAATTTTAAAATTATGGCTTGTTATTTAAATAATGGTCTTATAAAGAATATAACATTTCTTATAATGTTTACTCAATCGGCTGTAAAATTTTAGCACATATTCTAGATAAATGCATCTAATTTGTTTTAGCAATACTTTTACTAAGATATGTTTATTACTTTTTTCTCTAACTGCTTTGAAGATTTTCAAAAATATTGCTAAAATTTCACTTATAATTGTAATTTTCGTAAAGTTCGGGTGATTTATTTTAAATATTGATAGTTAAATAGTAATATTTATTGGTATTGAATCCTAAAAAACAGCATTTATAATGTTTTAGTTTGCTATTTTGTTAAAAATTACTCTGAACGCGTGTTCAGATACCTTAAACATTTCACATGAAAATAAATGATTCTTCTTTAGAAATATCTGTATCGGTCAAATAATGCACAGATAATTTGAGGACTAGGCAATTCATTATTATTTAGTTCAGGTACGCTATGCATGTGCTATAAGACAGTTGACGCCGCTGTAGATTGATATTCACACACACAAACATCAATAATCTTAGAACTTGTTTGACTCACTGTGAGTATATTTAGCTTTAATCACATTCAATATTTTTTTTTATTATTTAAATATTTTTACCGAAAATCTCAGATATAAAGTATCAATTATAATTTATAATAAATATTCGAGGAAAAATTATATTAGAACGTTCCGTTCAGTCTGAGTTAAAAAAATGTCACACAATGTAAATGACAATATCAAAGATGTAATTACTAAGGGTGTAAACAAGTAAACTACTTTAAACGTTTATTAAACATAAGAATAAATACAAAGAATAATTTGCCTTTTGGGCAATAATTTCTGTTTGGAATAATACAATTATGCCTTGTATGTTTTATTACAGTAAGTCACGTGACATCATTTTCCTGGAAGACTTTCCAGTAGGTATATTAAGACCCAAAGCCATCTCTGGTACAGAATGCTCGATGTCTGTCAGTCTTCAAATATCCATAACTCACTCTGTACCCTAGTCGCAAATTGCAGAGTGCAGTCGCAACCACAACTCCTATTAATCACGGACCCATACTAAAAGTGAGTTATTAACGGGTTCGCCCCACAATCTACTGATTATGCGTTCCACTGGAAACAAACCGGTGGCGTGCAACGTTAACATCTGTGGTGGGGATTCATTTCGAAAAGGAAAACAAAAATCAGAGTGTAACTGCCGCTATTATCAGAGCGAGGTGGATGCTTGAATAGCACACTAGAACAGAGATACGAATCTTTCTTGTTGGGATTTATCATTCCTGACAATCGTTTTGCCTTATCGGAAGGAGAAAATACGTTATTTTGTGACATGCCTATGTCTAATCATACGTTTCTGGCGGTATTGGTAGAGTTAGAAAAGCGATGTTGTAAGCACTTTGTATTTTTTCTTTCTCTGCCTGGTTTGCGTTGCTGTCTCGGGTGCAATTTGTTTTGAGAACTAGTAATAAAAATAACACAGGAAATGTAGTTGAAATATTAATATTTAACGTTTTTATGATACAGACGAGTCATAAAAGCTTTTCAAGAGGGAAATTAACAAATTTCTATTTTTATTTAAATATATTTATCTGATTTATCATTAGTAATTGCGATGTTATTAAAATGGTTATTATAAGCAGGGAAAAAATGTAACAAATAAATAAAGACGAAGTTTTGCTATTCTCTATATTGAACAGAACCAAGAATGACATAAATAAATAATCATTATTTGTACTTCAATACTAGTTAACTTCTATTTATGTTATAAAACCTCTTTGAATTATTGGAGAAATGGATCGATGGTACAGAAAAATAATATTTGAAACTGAAGAATATCTTAAGATGTTTGTAATAGCAAATAATAATTGCTTTCTTTTTGATTATTTTCCTCCTTTTTTTTGTACTTTAAGTTTTTTAGTTTATTGTAAGTATTAGAATATTTTTTACAATAACGATCTTTAAAAATACAATTAGATTTATTATTTTATTTGTTCGTTAACACGAATAAATGAATTAATAATATTTTACTATAAAGCAACACAATGGCTATTGATGATGGACCTCGTAGGCTTGAACCATGGTCATGTGACGAGGACAACACATGATCTGTGGCACCTCCCCGGTCTTCATACTACCCCACCACACTAGTGGGAGAACTTTGAACCTCTATAGCTAAGGTTCCCAAACTTTTTTGTCTGGTAGACCCCTGCTCAATTAATATTGAACTTATGTAAATTTATCAAATTGAATTTTTTAACCGCTGGCACTACTGCTCATGTTATAAAATAATTAAATTTATAACTGTAATGAAATATAGTGTTTAAAATGCAAAAAGCATATGTTAATTAATTAAATTAGAATTAATTAATAAATAAAACTTTAAATAATCTAACTCAACAACAAACACATTATTTTAATTGGAGGGATGAATCTCTAGCACAACAATATCAAATGTTCAATACTTGGTAAAAATCTTGTCTTGCTTAATTTTAAATTTCATCTTTTAGTAGTGTCCAGTTTTTTCGTCCTTTCTTTTCATTTTTTTAGAGACTGACAACCATGCTGAAATTCTTTCACTCGAGGAAAATCAATGGAAAACTTCCTCACAATATTCCATAAATCAAGACACATAACATATTTAATTTTTTAAAGCCAAAATGGCTGACATCCGTTTCTAAACTTTAAGATCTTCGTTAGTGTTTATTAGTTCGTATTGTAATTTTACATTTTTTTTCAATATGGCCACATGAATTCATTGCCTACTGTGGTATTTATTGTCACAGTCAAAGTCTTCTCAAACCTGGTTTCAAAATCTGAATGAAAGGCATTTAAATGTTGAATGTAGGTTAAAGCGTTCTGATAGACTGCCCGTGAGAAATTTAGAAAGTTCGGGAACACCAATATTATATTACTTTAGCTTAAATTAGGAAAGAAAAGCTGAAAGTGTTCTTGTTTTAATAAAATGTATACTGCCACCTTGAAAATACAAACCTCATTAATTTTAGTAAATAAATCTATTAAATAGGTAAAATTTGGTTTACGCGTGATTATAAATATTCTTTTTAAGGTTAAAGTCACGATCTAGTTTAATGAGAGCCAGTATCACATTGCTCCCCACTTACACCTCATGGATCCTTAAAATCATTTTTGGCTGGCGTAGACCACTTTGGAAATCACTGTCCTATATTTACACGTAAAATCCCCTTTACACGGCTAGAATTTAGTGGCATTATAATTCAAGATAATGGCATACTGGGACTCTACCATAGCCACTGGTCTATAACTCTTACATTATTTGTTAACACAGGAGTTACATAAAAAGAATATTGTAAAATCATTCGCCATTATCTAAAAAATAAAATGTATTAAAATGAACAGAGGAGAGAAAAAGCAGCTTTTTAACACGATTTCCTTTTATGTACAGCGATTGTACTAAGAATTTAACCCAGCGATGGTGAACCAATGGCACGCGTGCCATTTATAGCACGAGACATAATATGTTGGACACGCTTCCGAACAAAATGGTTTACATTTTAGTTCAAAAATATTTCCCTAATTAATTCGTTAATCAAGGAAGTGTCAGCGAGATTTTCTCAGTTCAAAGAATTATTGGAAATGCTCAAGTTTGTGTTTTGTACCCTGATGTGACTTCATTTGGTAAACTGAATTTGTCCCAATTCGATTGGCTGGGAATTGAAGAATTTAAAATGCAACTGATTTATTTCCAATCTAGTTCAATGTGGATTCAAAATCTTATTGAAACAAGAAACAAGTTGGAAGTGATTGAAACAAAATAACTAACAATATAAATAAAAATGCGAGTAACAAAATTTTGGAAACATGGAATTCAATTTCACACACATTTAATTGATGGTTCATGCTACTTAAACCATATTTCCATCTAACTATGCTTGCAAGTCATTATTTTCATAGATGAATTATATATATTAAAGACTCGCTTATAGAAACCGTTTGGCAGATGACTCCAACTCAGCATGCATTCAACTAATATTAACGTCTTATTATCCTATTATAAGTTACTTGTAATTTAATCTGTAACCACAGAAGTCACACTAATGTTATTTTAATTTGAATTACTCGCATAACAAAAACATTTTTTTATCCAATGGGGCTGCGGATTAGTATTTTTACCTTTGCAGACCTAGTACATCCCCAGGAGCTTATCACTTTTTTAGTGCGGCGCCATATAGGCGGATACCAATCGCCGCAGGTAATTTTGACGCCCAGTTTCCTCCACAGAGGGAGGCACCAGAGCTCTGATGATGCGAACCTGTGCTAGGATTTAATTTTGCTGAGGATTCCCAATCCAAACAGACACTCTAGGGAGCTTTTGCATACCGTATAATCAGACGACATGGCCACTGTCGATTTTCTGCATCACGAAAATCCACCGACTTGGGCCGGGTTTGAACCCTCAACCGTGGATGTAGAAGGCCAACGACAAACCAACCACGCCACCCAGCCGGTATAACAAAAACATTTAATTTTTTACGGTGCAAAATGTATTTTTTCATATTAAAGTAGTTTCGAGTTGTTAGTATTTAGTTGTATTATTTTCCCATTAATCACAAGCCCGTCTACACCTCATTAAATATTTCTGTAGAAAAAAAGGGGAATTTGATCTATAAAGGTTTGCCACCCTTGATGTAACCTATCTCGCTTCACGATGAACATTAAAACAATTCGAGAAATATGCTTGTTAAAAGATTTTGAGATGCACTTCTTTTCAAAGTCTAATTGTAAGAAATCCGATCGGTAAGTATAAAAATACAAATAATTCATTAAATTAAAAGTATAATAAATTATTGATCTATCTGGAGCTGTGTGATTGTGTATGTCTCAGCATAAATGAAACAAAATGGATAGGATGCTTTGGAAATATATGAGACTGTTTTAACAGCTGTATTATGCATTTGTAAACTCTTGAATGAGGTGGAAAGAAACTGTGGCGTTATTGAGGATATTAACACCCCTCCCCTGCAAAGTCAGATTTTGAGCCCACTGGAATTCTGCCCTCCCTCCCTTGATGCGGGGGTATACGTTACCCCAGGAGAGAGGGGTGGTAAAAAGAATGAAAATAAAATTGTGATGCTTTATGACGAGGTACATTGCTATAGTGTTTGGTTTAAGTAGTTGTAGAATAAAATTTATTATTATTGTTTGAGAATAATTCGTGAAGGGTGTATGGATATAATATAAACAGTGATATTAGAAAAGCAGGGGGGGGGGATTCCCCTATTTATTTACAGTAAAGGCGCATAATTATTTCATAATAAAAAAGATGATACTTATTATATATATAAACTTGCATATTTTTTAACTTCCATGTAGTATGCTTACGAAAAATTTTGAAAAAAATAAACCGTTTTCCAGATATGGAACAACAATATAGGATAAACAATATTCTACAACTTTTTCAAGACACTATCAAATCACTAACGGCTAGAATCAAAAAATATAATAATGATAAATAAAGATTGAAGCATTGGTAGACATTGTTAGACAATGACACAATACACAAAATGTACTTTTGTATATTTGTATATAGTACGTGAAGGGGAATTACCTTTTCATGTAATTTTTATACTTTTTTTTCGTAATCCCATCTGAATGAAAGTGTCGCCATCTGAATTTTGTGTGTGAAAGCCGCACACACAAAATTGATACGCAGTCTTATGCTACAATGAATATTTATGAAATAACTTGTGTAAGTTAATATTATTTTTCAAAGAAGGGAGGATACAGTAAAACGAGAAGTTTATAATAAATGTATTTATTTAAGCGTAAATTGTAGGTTACGCCTTTACAATTAATTAATACAAATACCGCTGAATGTGTGTGTGGGTTTTAAAATTTTTTTATTTATACTCAAGTTAGTAGTCCTTTTAAATCTTGTATAATTGGAAATATACTTAATCATAGACATAATAAATATATATTAAATAAATAAATACTGAAAATAGCTTAAGTTTAAATAAAAGCTCTATTTTATAATTTAAACATCACCTCCTAAAATAAAAAAATTTAAATATAAAATAAAGTATTAAATTATTATTGCATGACAAAAATGTATGTTCTTGTGATAAAAAACAATAACTTCTTAGGTAAGATAAAACATGGGCGAAAAAAATAAATTTACGCATAAAAAGAATGAACATTTTTCTTTAACAAATTATTAAATATTTTTGTTATAATAATTAATTATTTTAAATCGATTAGTTTTATTTAAAGAATTTTTCCTTCTAATATTTATATAAACAGGGTTAATTACATCATATCCTTTTAAATGTTTTCATGTTTTATAAAAACATTTATTTATACGAGATATTTATTATTACTATTTTAAACAAATGCAAGGGCTATTTAATATCAAATATTTATTGGAAGTTGTTTCAATCTTTAATTTAACAGCGAATTTAATTTGCATTGAAGCATTTGTTTAGAAATATTTTAAATTCCGTCGATGGTGAACTTATCCTTAGTCATTTCCCTCTTTTTCTTTTGGAGGAATAAAAAAAAAGTAATAGTAAAAATTAATGAAATTCTGTAATGTGCTGACAGTCATATAAAAACAATGATGAAATTTTAATCAAATTAATTGAAACATAACATTTAAAAATAATTTTATGCATTGTGCATTATTACTTGCATTTAATTAATTTAATAATTAAAAAAAGAAGTAATATATAACAAATTTTACTCAAAAATTTATGTAAAAGAGGCGAATAACTTAATACATTTTTCCTACAATTTTTTTTTTTAAAGAGAGTAAAATATTATATTTTCTGTTACCTTTAATAAGAATAATTTACTTGAAAATAATATCCAATTGTTTTATAAAAGTAAACTTTTTCGTTGTTTTTAGTGTAATGTCCCTTTTTTTGTACATATTATTGAAAAATTTGAAATTCGTGTAAAAGTAACTATGTATAACATTACGATAAGCAAAAAAATATCTGTATAAATCGAATGGAATGTAGTTAGAATCAAATTTAGTGAAATGAAAAAAGCTTTTTTCGAAAAGAAATGTATTTGAAAGATAATACCATTTATGTGTGTGCATGTGGGAGTGAACTATATTTTTTACATATCGTGCTTTTCTAAAAATATGAATTGTGCTTGGACATAGTTTACAGATGATGATGAATAATGATACTTTTTTTCCAGCCAAAGTGACTGACACATAATTACTCTTATTACGAACATAGGATCAAGTTAAAAATGTTTATATTTAAGAATGGAATTAATAAATAGATAAAAAATATGTTGTCGATAAAGTTCGTAATACATTCAACATTAAAAAAGAAAAAAAAATCATTTTCTAGAAATTTCGTCTTTAATTCTACTAATTCTGCATGCAAGTTTATTTTTAGGTTTAAGCAAGGTATATTATATATAGTTTATTATAATCAGACCTGATGGTCAATGAGTTTGCAGGCATTTGATAAATAAATAAAACAAAGTTTATTATTATCATTTAATTCAGTTTAGCTACAGTTATGATAATTATTATATAATATTATTTTGTATTTTTTATTCGTATGTAAATATTTTTAGATAATATTTTTATTTGAAATATTTTGTAAGAAAATCACCGGCCTTTCAATAATCTAATACAATAATTAAATCAGTTATCATTAAATCACTCATTATTTATTACGAAATTTGGGAAATATACATTTTGCAATGAGTCTATTCTCTATAGCAGTTTTGATATCAATTACCTTAGACGTACGCTTAGAATAGAGCACTGAGGTTAATTTTATGTGTATGTCTTGCAACTGTACTTAGTAGTATTTTTAGGATTATTGTAAAACCGATAGATTCTTTTTTAAATGTTAAGTCTAGTGATTTTTATCAAACTTTCAAATACCTAATGAGTTTTGAATTCTCATTTTGAAACCAATGATATTAGGTTAAATACACACTACAGGTTTTAGGACAGATAGCAACTTTTTCAAGTAATTAAGAACTTTAATTTTTTTTTTTTTTTTAAAAATAGATGATCGAGAATACTTAGAAAATATTTATATTGCTGAATGTTTACTCTTATAGGGTAAATTTCAATGGACTCATTGCTTCAGATTACAAACGAATTTCATTAAGTTAGTGAAATAAAACTAATTTCGTAAGATAGTAAACAAGTTTTAGGTTTTAACGTCAGAAAAACCAGTGTTCGTTATTTAATAAATATAAATGGAAAAACTACAGTGTTTGTAGAGCGAATACAAACTACAAATAAAAAAGAAAATAATTTTTTAACTTTGATGCCAAATTATTTTGTATGAATTCAAAAATATAACTGTGTATGACAGTGTTCATTAACATTTTTCGAATTAAAAGATAAAATTAGTATTTCTGAGCTTAAAAACATCCTATGTCATTTTTTAGAAAAAAATGTATATTAATATTTACACAAACATGTTGATTAAAGATTATCCAGCCATTTTTTTTTCATTCATTATCTTAAATAATGCTTTTTTAATTAAAATGTTGAAAAATTAACACATTTTCAAACAACCAGTTTAAAACACACAAACAAAATTAAGAGCTTAGGTTTATGATTTCTTTACTTTAAGCCTGGCATTATTTTTTTTTCTTTTACATGTGTCAAAACACACGTAGAAGAAAAAAGTAATCATTGGATTTATAATTAATTTACTTTTATTTACAGATGTACTTAAATGCCAATACTTTGTTTAAGAGGCAACATTTCCAGTTTCTATTTTTATTTAAATTTGAGTAAGTAAAATGTAAATTTGTTCAAATTACTAGTTTATGTCTAATGAATATATGTATGCAGATGTATAAAAATTTATCATTTTTCAAGAATTTTTCAGTAGTTTCTTGACAAAGAATTAATTTGTTAAAAAAAAAATTATCTGCAGTTCACATTGAGAATTTTTAAATATAACAATCTTTCAGCAGCAAACGCTTATAAATTATTTCTAACAATCACAACAACAAAAGAAATGTTATTTTATAAAACTGATTGTGAAAATTCTAACTGAATCATTTAATATATTTCAATATTTTTTATAGGTTCTAGTTTTCAACTGAATTCAGTATTTTACATAGGTATCATTACTTTTTAATGAAATCCAAAATTTGAATAATTGAAATAATTTTGCAAAACAATTTTTTTAATCATTAAAATTTTTTGACTTATAATGAATTAAACTCTGGGAAGAAACATTTTCAGGAATAGAAAAAAAAAGAAATAGAACCAGGGAGATATTAATACTTACAAACTGTACGAATTCATAGAACATGACTATAATTTTTCATTAATAAAGTATACAATGTAATATTATATAAAATATTGAAATAAATAGATATATGTATATTTTGAATATTAATCTTAATTCAAGTTCCGAAGAATTGTATTTTTTTCAGTTCAACGGTAATAAAAGCATAAGAAAATGTAAACATTCCTATATTTATTTCATTTCTTATCCTTATTACCAAAACTGTTATGTCAGTTACCTTCATTATCATATTTTATAATATCTTAGATATTATATTAGAACAAGTTATATTATGACTCTTCCTAAAACATCTTGCACCAAGTCAAGTAATGTGGATGAAAATAAAATTATTTATACCTAACACGCTCTGACAAATCTTTATCTGTCATTTCAATGTATAAAACTATCATAAATATTTATAAAACGAAGTCTATTTTTAAAAATTATGAAATAACAATACAAGGATAAAAGTGAAAACAATTTCTTGAATAGCCTAAAACAATTTTAAAAAAGAATAAAGCCTCTATATTATGAATAAAATATTCCTTTTTCTTAAACAGCAAGCAGTTAACATTTACTTAAAATCGTAGAAAAATGTATTTGCATGCGCGTGAATTAAAAGAGAATAAATTTTAAAAAATACAGCTGAAGAGCTCAGAATAATTTGATGTGAAGCAATGATAATAAATAAACAAGTAAGCATCCTAAGAATCAATAACACTTTTGCTCAGATACTGAAATTGAGCTTCTTCCATTCATTGGCATTTTCCCAAATAAACTGAAAATTCCACATTTAATTTTCGATAGAGAAAAAATAAATAAACTTCTCAGAGAAAGTATCCATTCCCTTTGCATAAGGAATTCCAATTACATTCATTAGCGGAATGGAACACTCTATCTGGGAGACGAATATATCCTTTTAGGCGAAAGCATCTCCTTTTCATTTGGAACCAGTCACAAATTAACAGCCGATGCTCACTTTCAACAAAGCGATTTCGGAAAAATTAGCGCCTTTTATTTTTCGCGATGGCCGCTTAGCTCTCTCTCTCTCTTTGGTAGGGAAGTTGCCCATAATCGTTAAAAGAGAAACATGCTCTTACCGTACGGCTAACGTTATTTACGATGATCATAGGTTCGTTATGGTATCTTTGGGAATGGAGTGTACCAGAGGGAAGTAGTCAGTTAAGTCGCATCAGTAACGGGTAGCATTCATATTTTATGTTGAAGCAGGGGAATATTAACTCTTCTTTTTAATGGAGAGCTGTTACTTTTTCCCCACGTTTCTCTCTTTCAGTGAGAAGCATTTTTTTTTATCTGATGGAACCTTTCACACACATGTTCCTCATTTTCAGTTATAATGCATGTTATTGAATGTAACGTTTATTTTTACCCATTTGACACCCGAAGAATATTATATTTTGTGTACAGTTCAAATCGTAATCGCATATTAATGGATAAATTATAAGATTTGCGGACATTATTACACTTCCCATGATTTAAAATTTTTCGAAATATATAAATAACATAATATTGAAGATTAGCAGTGATTTTTTTTATAGAAGCCATCCATGAACTTATTTTTGATGCCTTAATAATATCAATATAGTTTATTTTAACATGCATTATATTACTTGTTACTAGGGTTTATTAACAATGGTATAAATGGCCTATTATTATATTGATTGAGATATTATAAGTAATATTATAATTATTATTATGGGCGTAATAATTTCTAATTTAAAATATTAAAACTATGCAATGGCGTCTTGTTAGATCCTAGCAGGATATAATTTTTTGAAAATGTAACATTAAAGTATTCAAACACGTTCAGAGTACTTCTTTGAAATAGTATATTAAATTATAATGAATTCTTTTTAGGAATCAATGCTAATAAATAATAATACTTAAATAGAGGTATTTAAAAATATTTAAATTTAAAAAAATCAATATATTATGCGCGAAATTTTAAGTTTTCGAAAATTATTTCAAACAATTAGGGAAAAATAATAATATTTTACTTATAAATGCATTATTTAAATAAATAACTTTAATTTATCTAGAGGATTTACTGAAATTTTAATGTTTTATTAAAATGTAAAGATTTTAGAGCAGATCAAATAAGTATTATAAGAAATTAACATATTTATGAGCCTATTATTGAAATAAAATGGCATTGCTCAAAAAATATTTTTATAGTACGATTTTTTAGAAAATAATATAAATTATCAGGTTTAAAAAATTACATAAAAATACATTTATAATATTTTAAGTTATCATATTCGCTATGATAGATTTTGAGCTATGTAAAAGACCACTTCTGTTTTTTTATAAATGGTTTATGCAAATTATTGCAACGTAGCCTCTCTATAACATGGAGATGAAATAACATATAATATACGACCAAAATATTATTCTTTTCAATAACATAACAAAATGTGTATTTTTATTAAAAATGTTAATATTCTACATCTTTGGATACTTTAAAACATTATAAAATAGGAAGAATTAAAAGTTACTAGGAGATTCATTATTTATATTCTCTCAGGTTAAAGTTTTAAGAAACAGTTCTTACGTAATAAGCAATCGCGGAAAATTCTTGATCTTAAGTATATACTATGTTATATGCTGTAGTTACATACATAAGTAGGCTAACTTTGCTTAGGATAAAAATATATAAATTAGAAATAGGCTTAAACACACACACACAACAAAATTCTTAATCATGTAGTAATTCTTATGTTTTAGAGGGTAACGTTGAAAAACATTTAATCCATTTTAACTGATTTTTATTCTTATCTTTTTGTTTATTTATATCAAAATAGATTAAAATTATTGACAACAGCTTTTCTTTTTTTAAAACAAAAAAGTGTTTCGTATTACCGCAAAGACAAACATTTTCCACACAAATGAAAAATATTTTTAACGCGTCAAAATATTTTATATCTATTCATAGATCTTCTAAAAGAAACCTTTATCAATATTTATGCAATTGTTTAAAAATACACTGTCTTTTCTTGAGACTTATCTGCATTATTTTCTTTAGAGATAAATTCCTTTTGAGAAAACAAAGATTGAGATTTTGGAGCTAGATTATAAGCTTAACAGTTCGTGACATTTTTCTTTGAATCAATTGAATCATTTTTTGAGTAGTTACTTTAAAACTCTTCTTATCAATGTTTACAAAAATGTGCTTTCTATTTATTTGGACTTCGGCAATATTCTTCGAAGGGAAATAGAAACGTTTCGATTCCATATTAAATTTATGTTTTGAAATTGATGTCATCTTAGAAGCATTTTTATACATTTATGGATTTGGAGTGTGCTCGGAGTAAAATGCAGTGAGAATAGTTTTAAAAATGTATTTCGACATAAATAAAACATGCCATTTGATTTCAACAAAAACAATGAACATTTATTTCAACACAAGAAAAATTATTTGTGAAAACGTCCTTATAAAATTCAATAAAAACTGAAACTGGAATAATTTTTTTGAAAAAAAAAATGGTTTACGGAGTTATAATTATTTTTAAACAGGTAAGAATTAAAAGAAAATAGTCCTACTACTAATGGCATGTTTTGGTGTTATTTTACACATATATTTTGATAAGCATTTACTAATTATAATTAATGTAATATTTACTATACATTTTATCATGAAATATATAAGTATAACAAGCGCATTGATTTTAGAGGTATATGGAAATATTAGATGCATGGATCTTTATTATTTGTTGTAATATTGTTACAAGTTTGTTATAATTATTATAGGTAATGAATATGCGGATAAACTAGAAAAAGATGCTAGAAATCTCAATAAAGACACTTTGTTAGACACAAATACTGTCGCAAGTTTCATTTTGAGAGAGAAGTCAATTCCTATAAAGCAACAACTCTGTAACATAAGTGACCGTCTTGTGACAAGGACTATTCCTTGAATAGGAACAAGGCATTGTAAATGAATGACGATTGATAGGGTTAGTAGAACTTATAGAGAAATTGTTATAACTGTACAAATACAGAGTTACACTTGTTCATATATTTGGCGTTTCAAATGATATACAACGAATAGAAATCTTTGTTTCTTCAACGAACTTTTATGACAGGGAAGAGCATTAAGTCGATCGTGATCGGCTGGTGGACCTCCAATATATTTTTGGGTGACCGCCTGAACATTAGCAGTTAGTAATTGCATACCGAGATATTCAAGACTGGTTGACAGTATGCGAATTAAGTTTTCTCTACGGACTATAATTACGAGAGCTAAGTTTAGATGAAAATGTTTTATTTTTAATGCATTTGGAATTGTTTGATAATTTGGTATTATATTATGCAACATTTGGTATTATTATGTTTGTATCTTGCATTTTGCTTGAAAAACAATTTAAAATGCATGAGTTTATTTTGTAGTTATGTAGGTAAGTACATATATACCACATTTATTATTAAGATATAATTTTTATTGCAGACTTTTTCTTACTTCACCATACCTGCGTCACTGGGTGGACCGCAACGCCTTGAAAAAATTAGAAGTAGTCCATACCCTGGAAAGGTCTACCCACCCTTGCTCTATGAGGATAAAATTGAACAGATTGCAAGAGCAGTCATCTGGGCTCATGGCCCTGTATGATTTCTGGTCTGGCCTTGGACATGACATCATTATCAACCTCAATTATAATTAGGAAATTTGTAACTATCAGGGACAATCAGCAATTGATAACTAGGTGTTTAAAAATATGAAGGAAAATATTTTTTTATCCACTGATTCTGCTTTCACAAATTTTTAAATTCCTCATATAGCTGATTTTTTTATTAAAACATTGCTCAAGTGACGAGGACAACACCTGAACTGGCTAATCCCTTTCCAAACTACCTCATCATACCTACTGGAAGACTTTAAGCCTTGTCAGATTTAAAGTGAGGCAATTTTTCTAAACGGAGTTTCTTCAGTGTCATTAGGTTTGAACCCATGGCACACCGACCACGAGTTCGAGACTTTAGCTACTAGTTTATCGCAGTTACATTTAACATATCAAAAACAACAATTAGAATTGGATTACAGACATAGATACTTCTAATTTATAGGCCATTAAAATAGGTAAATTTATTATGTATTAATGATGTAAGAATTTCAGAATTAACGAACATTATTAAAAAAAAAGAAATAAAAATTCAACGCTAGTACGATCTGGAGATTATATGTCAAAAAATATAAAATGATATATATTAGTATAATCTATTGGTAAATAAATTATGTTAATAAAAGTAAAGTTTTCGGCGGACCTCGCAATTTTGAATAACGGGCAAGTGACGATGAAGATACCTGAGCCGTATGGTACCCACTCCCTTCTAATTTCCACATCACACCTCGAAATAAATAACACGCATCAGCCCCTCTGCACGGCGGGTCTTCGTCAACACTAGGCTCAAACTTATAAAACACTAACCACTAGCACGTGCCCTTGACCACAAGGCTACGACGAGTCATAATACGGGTGAAATTACATTAGTTTGGTCATTTGTCACGTCATTTGCATTACTAGTATCAACTCGATTGAACATCATGAGTTCATCTTACAAAGGTTCTTCATAAGAAATGAAAGATTCTAGAAGGAAAACAACACTGCTTTCATGTATTATACCTCTTAAATTTGAGTAAATTCTAACAAATAAAATGGAATAAAAATCCAGAGAACAAGAACTTACTGATAAAATATATCTTTCAGAAAAAATTATTCTCTTAAGATCAAGTATCAACAGAACCCCTCAGACAATTTTCAAAAATTACACTACACCAGTTTCGAAGACTTCAAATAACTGCTCCTGTTGTTTATGTGGAATGGAATCCTATCGAGTTCCTCCTATTGTGGTATCAAACTCAAGAAAAGGGTAATATTTCTTCCATCATTGATTTCCAGGGATTCCTTAACTTTCTGTATGTTGTAAGAGAAAAAGAAATGAAACATAGTATCTCGTCCTCGTTATTTGTTGAACTAGAAGAAGGTAAAATATTTTTGTATGAAAAAAAATATCCCATTTTTTGAAGAGAAACTTTGTAGTTTTTATTTTTTTTTACTCCTTGAGTTTTTTGCTTTATTTTGAAAGAAAAAACGTTTAATTAAGTTCAGAATGTTCATCAAGGTAATTTATGTGCATATAAAGAATTAATCTCTTTATCACATTTTTCTATATTTTTAAGGGAGATTTCTCGTTGAAAATGTCAACACAAACACATGACAGCTTTTAACGAAAACAATACTAGCAATATTTTATTTAATGGATTAAGTACACGAGACTATTGCGAAAACCATGTGTTCCAAAGGTATATATAGACTCACTATAGAGTATATATTTTACAGTAAAACATTATTTAAGCTGTTTTATGGTTACATATTTAAAAAAAATAAATATGTGTCTACTAATAAACAGTTAAAATTTACTATAAATTTGTATTAAAAACTGTAAAAAATTAGCACATCCATAATAAGGAAGCAGTTCTGTGTGTATAATGTTTACGTCCAAATACATTTCCGTAAAAATATATTGTTTAGGCAAGAAATACCACTCAGTTTTAGCACTTACTTATTTAACCCGATAATAATTGTTAGTAATGTAACGTATACTTTACTATATAACCATAGATAGATAAAATTTAAAACATTGCTTAAGAGAAATAAAATTATTTTGTGACATGTTACTAGAGAGTGGGTCACGTAATAGTACGACCTCTTGCCACTGAAGACCCACCGTGTAGAGGGGCTGATGCATGCTAAATCGTCTAAGCTCAAGGTGTGGAAGTTTTGAAAAGAGGATATCTTTTCAGATATTGTACTGATATAACTTCATGATAGTTTTATATTATTATGTCTGTTCTTGTGTTGCTTCTTGGGGTTACAGCAGTTAAATTAGAAACCAAAAAAAATTACTTAATAGTACAAATAACACGCATATTTTTTTCACTACGAAATGACCGTACAAGCATCAGTCTGCGGTGAAAAAATATACCCACATGCAATATGTTAAAATAAAGTCTTATATCCAAATCGCATGTATGACATGCCATTATGCTATTTGCGATTTTTATTTAAAAATGTTGTCACCTATCACCTTTAAAATACTATGTTTTTTATATTAATACTCTTCTGAGTATTTAATGGGTAACTGGATTAAAAATTCAAATGAAAAAACTTTATGCTGATAATTTAAATTTCATTGCATGGTGTACGAACTAAATCAATATATTACTATACGTCTTTCTCTCATATTCTGGTGTTTTGAAATAATGTACATAACCGTAGCACCTACAAGCAAAGAGTTGTAAGGTGATATAGAAAGGAACAGGATTGCTAACTACAATACCTAGATATTCAGAATAACTTACATGATCAATCAACTAGGTTTGTAATCTTTTATCCATTTCGTAGGAACTTTTTTTCTTGGAATGTGAAATTTAAGAAGGGTTTCAGCACATTACAGTTTACATGTACTGTATCTTTCTTCCTAAAATATGGTAGAAATTGATATGATTATGCAATCACACATTAATTGAATGTGATGTAATTATCATATCTAAGGGCCCATTTTCAAAAGAGCAGAGTCAAATTGATCCAAGAGGGGGTATATATCAGGATTTATAGCCTTATTGTAAACCATAAGATTTAAAATATTTAAAAAGGTGTGAAACCCTATGTTAGCCCATTCCTCTGGGAAAGAAGAAGAAAAATAAACTGTGCCAAATACCACCAGCAGCTTAATATTCTGCATTTGAATTCTATCTAATATTGTATTAATTCACCGAGTTGGCGATAAATAAAGATATGGACTAATACCGTGCTCAACCGAAAATTTATGTTTCTAACTGATTTATTTAAAAAAACCCAATGAATTATGAGAATTAAAATGACAGTAATTAAAATAATTTATCAAAAAATGAATCAAAAATTTAAAATAATTTTATTAAAATTGTAAATATTGAAATATTTTGACATTCAGAAGGCTATTTTCCTCTAATGTTATTTTCTTTTATTTTTAATCAATTACTTTCAAGAAGAGCTTAGAAACAAAGCCACATTCATTTTCTGGAAAAAAAAATTGCTTGAATTAGAATTTATAAAGACACAGAATAACATTTTGTTAAAAAAAAAAATCGATATCTTCAGTTAATTTTTCTTGAATAAAATTCATTTTTCCTCTTTTCTTATCTCCTTGTAAACACCCTCACCCTTCGTCCCCTGTCATAAGCAAATGGGAATCGCCGTCATTCTTCTAAATCTTAATCCTTCATGTTCATCATGTTGAATGAAAGTTTTTCCTCCCCATCCCGCTTTGTGAATTGATGCTTTTCGATGAATTCGGCGATAGCAATTACTTCTCATGGCATTTATCTCTCTTGGGATGAAAGCTTCATCCCTTCTCTTGACAACTTACCGAGTAATTTCGAGGAAGGCGCTCTGCAGATAAAATATGTCAGGGATCAAAGGAAAAGGAAAGCTTTGACCGTTTAAAAAATATCTAGTAATGATACCTTAGTTTTATTCAGTTCTGAGTTTGTCAGGAGTGATGATACAGCGCGAAGAGCCGATACAAGAACATAAAAAATCGGTTCAGATTTGTTTCATTTGTTCGCAAAAAGAGAAGAGGATTAATAGCTAAGGAGTTTTTTATATACTGCTCGTAAAACGACTTTGATTGCTGCATTTTTTTAAAAGAAAAATCACTCATTCTTAGCTGGATGCTTTAAGAAACTAGTATTTTCATTTTTAATAAAATGTGTACTATAATTATAGTTTTACATTAAATTTGAAGATATACAGCACATATTTTATTAAAAAGAGAGTATTGCAGAAAATAGAAAGTATTCCAAATAAATGACTTCATTATTTTAATTTATATGTACTTTCCCAATGCATTTACAGATTTTTCAAAATCCAATTTAAGGTTGTTTAAAATTATTCTCTTATATATATTGCCAATAATATATATTTTAAATTATAGTTTTCATTTTTAATTTTCCTTAAAGCTTTTAGAAACATTGTTCACAGGCTTTTATCAGTATTACTCTGTTCGATTAAGCTATTAGAGTTTATGGTATTCTATTAATTCACAGCAGCTAAACGTATCTCAGTATTAACAACAATATTTATTAAGAATTTTGAAAAATAGTCATATTTTTAAAGAACTATTTAGTTTGAAATTTATTTAAAAATTGAAAAAATTAGATCATAGAAGGTATTTGTGATTAGTAAAAATAAAAATAATTCTATAAACACGTAATTTTAAAAAAATACATACATTTTTAAGCTAATTAAACTAGTTCAAAACATACTGACAAGTAATTCATTTACAGATTGTTATATCATAATTTAATTAGTCAATTAGATACATTCCAATAAGTAATACTATACTGAACTATCTAAAAAAGTTATCTCTCACACATTACCAAAAATACGTTATTTTGTTTTGCATTTTAGAAAATAAATTCCTTATTTCTTCATATTAAATCCATTAATACTAGAGTTTTTGTATTTAGGCTTTTTTACAGGTATCTTAGGTATTATATTTGTCCAGAGTATCTATTTTTAATACTATATTTTGATTTGCAATGTTTTGTAAAAATCTTCCAACTTTTGTAAATAGAATTAGTCCATTAATGTTTCTATAAAATATTACATTAAAAACTGTTTACATATGAGCTAATTTTGTTACGCTAATATTATATATTACATTTGTAGTTTTAAATATTTATATATATGATGATTAAATTAAATTCTGCTTCTTCAAGTTTTCTAAACATTGAATTCAAATGTAAACATCGTACGCATGAGTTAGATTCAGTTTATGTTTCATCTTGCTTTAAATTGGATTATATTATTAATATATTCATAAGATTAATACGTCAGGCAGATATTTTCTTGTAGTTAATACTATTTCTGTAAAGAATGGAATAATGACTTTTATTCGACGTCTGTTTCTTATTCTCATGAATTTTGAATTTTGATTTCGAATTCGTAGTTTATAAACATTAGGATTAAATAAATTTCAATTCAAGTTTTAACATGCATAATTTACAAGCGTTGGTTTTGTATCAGTTTTATAAATTTTATCTTTAATTTAAAAATTAAACATCCAGGTAACTAATAAAAAGTACTAATAAAAGCAAAAAGAAGTATTTTTTAAATAAAAGTTTTCAGAAATGCAGAAATAATAAACTAATAGGAATACATCTTTGCACTTAAATTATTCGCAAATGATACCTAATGCATGGCCTTTATATAGAGACACGTCAATGTATTTTTTTCAAATAATCATTCTAGACTATTCTAGATTTATCTCGGGGCTTTTATTTTTGGCTTCGAATTTTGTAACATGGTACATTCTGCAGCCTAATTTGTCTTTAAAGCTAACAATTTTTTGCAATACATCTCTTGGCCGGCAAATTATCTTTGTAAGTCTTCATTTGGGAATGGAATGAAGATGTAGTTTTAAACAAAAATACAACAAATTTATCATATTATGAGTTATCAAATATATATCTGAAAATACTCACTGAATTGAAAATTATAAATTTAATACATTATGGGGACTTGTTCTATGAAAAATATAAACACAGTCGAGATGAAATTTTAAACAATGCACTGTTTATATTTTTCAAGTTAAAAAATTCATACCTTTTTTATCTAAAAGAAACTATAACACAATATTCTAAGAAACCTTCATTTAAGATTTAATGGTTTTGGATCTGGTTAATACATAAGTTTCTTTTTCAACAGAAATGTATGCATTTTAGTTTTTAGGAAGAGTTTGAAGAAATAAAATAGTTGCCAATCTATCTTTTCAAAAATTTTAGTTTTCTCTCTTAGACTGAATTGATTAAACAGAAATGAAATAAGTTTCTACCACATAAGAAATTTTAACTTTTTTATTGTATATTCAATTTACTTCTTTTGAGAAACTATTAAAGTTTAAAGAAACCTTTTTTTTCCAGAAATTACGATTGCACATCAGTAGACATTATTCAGTGCGCTTTAAATATGCCTTAGTGCAGTGCCATTTCGAGTCCAAAAACAAATGAAAACAGATACTCATAATTTGTGTAATTAGAATGACACAATTAAAGGCAGTTGAGTTTCTCAAATTTTGTTAGTACTTTAATGACGCTTTGTTACTTTATTTACTTGAACAGTCACCAATAAAAAATGCTATCAGGAATTTATTTATCCAAAGCTGACTTAATTTGTAAGTAAATACGCAAATAAGGACATGTGCTACAAAATATTCTACAGCGTAATCATCTTTTAAGTCAGTATCTTTCACTCACGAATAATCTGTATGGATAATTAGGTTAATGAGTGTAAGGAACTGATTTTTTCTGAGATACCATGAACATAAAGTCTGTTTTTCTTAATTTTCTTGATGATTAGGAAGGTAACAAATTATATGAAAGCTTCATAAGAGTACAATGGACTACTTTTCTTATTAAAATATTAAGACATTTTCTTTTGATAATTTTCAAAGAATGTGCATATGTTAATTGTGCAAATAAGAAATGAATTTGTTTTATTTAATTGAAGAAAAAAACTGTTGTTTCAAATACTTATTAGTTTTTTATAATTGACAGATTTTAATTAATTAATTTTTTTTCCGCTCAAAAAGGGATATTCACTCTAGATTGGGAACAAGATTAATGTTAGAATAAAATGAAAGCTAACTTTCTTTTTGCAACGGAGGGGTTTTCAAATAGTGATTTATGAACAGATTTAGTTTTAGTACCATGTGTTAAAAGAAAAACTTGGGTTAAATTATTTATTACTAGTGTGTCTGAAAGAAAAGTATCTCACATATAAATGCATTAAAATACATATGTGTATGCTACTATGTATTTTTAATAGGTATTTATTAGTTGAATTTTTGAATGGAAATACTAGCAATTTTGTTTGTTGAAGGCATCTATATATAAATAATTTTTTTAAGGATAAAATATTTTTAAGTATAAATGAACAATTTTTTTCATATATAGTGTCACTTGAATTTAAATATATATATATAAAACTGTTTTAAAAATATTATTTCAGTAAAAAATTATTAAAATGTATTTTTTTTTCAAAAAAAAATAACAATGTTTTTAAAGTATTCTTCTTTTATGAAAAACGATTCGATAATAACAAAATTTTGCTTATATATGGCTATATAAGACTTCTTTAGAAAATTTGAAATATATATATATTAATCATTTTTGCGCCTTTTCAAAGTCCCAGTTCCAAATGTAGATAGATACCTTAATTACAATGAGATTTTATACCAAAGATATGTATAGTGAAAGTTATGTGTAATGTATAGTGAAAAAATCTATTACTTCAAAATTTCTTAATGATAAATACCTTAATTACCATGATATTTTATATCAAAGTTATGTATAGTGAAAGTTATGTGTAGTGTATAGTGAAAACCTATTACTTCAAAAATTCTTAATGATAAATGTGTAATAAATAAAAAAATGGTAAACAGAATCCAATTTAATATCATAAAGTTCATAAGAAATATAACATCATTATTGACCATTATAAAAACAGTTTATTTTAGTATCTTTAAAATCAAAAATATAAGAACTAAGATAGCATGTTCATTAATTTTCAACCAATTACATCTTTCAATTTAATAATAAATTAGAACTGTGTTCTGTAACGTTAAAAGATAGCCCTGATCCTATTATCGTTTATCCGTACCAGAGTTTAATTAATACCTATTATATATACTTGCTTTTCTTTCAAAAATGACATGCCAAAGTTTTGAGAATTTTTTGGGGGGATACCACAAGAAGTTTGACACTGCAGAAATAAGAAAAGAAACACAATAATCGTTTGTTACAAAACTTTTTTTCTAGCAGTAATTATGTTTTTGTGCAGAAACTGGCGTCTGCCTTGCCGGAGACATCATATGAGACAATTGCTTTCGTATGCACACTGTCGTCCTCCCGCAGGGACATTGTTCCTCACATTTTCTCATCCTGGCCTTCTCGTAGAATAATTTAATTTGAAAGTCCACAGAGACTCGAACAAAGTTTTGGAAAGAACGATTTTCTGCAAGTTTTAATAGTGAGTTATAAAGAAAAAAAAATATCCTGGGTAACATTATTAGCACTCATTAGCACTTAAGTAATGAATTTCAAAATGTTATAATCGTCCTAAGAAATTAGAAGAATGGAAATCGTCATAAGGTCGCAGATTAAAACTTCATTAGCGTATTTTTCCACTACAGATTAGATAAATAGTGTCTTTTAAAAAGTGATGCATCTGTATGCTAAACACATATTTACTCTAGTGTTCTATTACCGGATTTGCCGAAAATGATAAGATTATCTTAATTTTAAAATTTTTTAAATCAATAAGAATAAGACTAAATATGTGAAAAGCTTTAACATAAGACATTTAGCATATTTCTTGACCAAATGTATAGAAATTAACAGTGACGAGTTGGTAATGGAATTCACTTCGACGATTAAAAATACTTATAATGCAAAGCTAAAAAAAAAAGTAAAATATGAATCTAAGGACCGTTTTGTTTTACCGCAGCTGTAGCAGTAGTATAGAAGCTCAACCCTTGCGCACACGTGCCTTTAGTTGATTGCCAGTACAGTGACACCATTACAGTCAAGTTGTATTCTTTTCCCCACATGTTAGTGAGTGTTCAAAATGTTTAAGACGTTTGACGACCCCAACACAGGTGAAATGCGTTCTGTAATTCGTAGTTTGAACATAATGAGTTTCAGAACATTTGAAATGCATCGTCAACTGATAAAATTCTGAGAAAAAGGGTTCAATAATTTAATGATGGGTGAGCCAATGCTCATGACGATGTACGAAGTAGTTAACCCTCTGCTGTTAATGATAGTTTGATTGAAAAAAAGTGAATGAGAAAAAACCTGGAAACAGATGCTACATAATTAGATTACTTTGTGATTCATTTGAAGAGGGTATAGATAAATTGGTTTTGCGATAACATAAATGTCTGAGTAATTGTGGTAAATGTGTAAAAAAAAGATTTTCTACAAACTCTTTCATGTAAAAATAAATTTGGTTTGTGTAAAAAGTTTTGCTATGCGAGTTTTGTTTTCCAAATCGGTGCTTAGTTTCCAGACAAGCCTCGTAATTAAATTTTTTAGACTATGAGAATTGCGTAATTTTTAGTTTAAGTGTGAGAATATATATATATAATGTATTTATTTATTTAATTTTAAAGAAATGTAACTCAAATCCTAGAAAATAACGCAAGGATTACAAAACATTACTAAATGAAATAAAAGGAAATGCTGCAAAAGAATTATTATTTGCATATTGAGAAATAATCTGAAATTGAATGCACTCTTCTTTACAAACAAATATTTAAAGAAATTAATATCTATTATTTATCTTTCCACCAGGGAAAGTTTGGTATTTCAGACAGGTGCTAGTGTCATCCTTTTAACTATTAATTTTCTTCCCATATGCAATTTGTGACGGATCTATACGTGGTTCTACTAACCCTTTCAGGACTCCCCCCCCCCTAAGGAAAATAATTAATTCAACCAATTTTCACCCAGAGAAGAAAGTGTGATAATGCAAATTAAGTATATTATATAAATTCTGTATTTGCGAGTTTTAGGAGTTATTTGGTCTGTTGGAGAATGAAGGATCGTGAAATGATTAAGTGCAATCAGAGTTTATCAATTGAAGATTGCTGAGAGAGGATCAATCGACGGTGATTAAATCCGGATAAGGATCGCCTTCAAGGACTCAGGTGTAGGACTTGACTTCATAAAAGTACAGGTATCTTGATCCTTATTTAAATAGAAATTTAGCTTATTAGTGCTAGACGTAGTTCATAATGAGCTTGTTTAAGCTATCCTCGAATTAGTTGGGGGTCCGTATTATTATCCCCAGGCTAACAAGTTTCACCTCCGCGCTCTGCTATCTGATCTGTTATCTTAATTAGATTGTTTTTGTTTCTGCTTGATATTTTGGTGACAATAAACTAATTAGAGTGAATCATGTCTACCGATTATTCAATTTCTCCCACACACCTAGCTGGGGCCGAGGGTAGACAAGGGGGTTCAGAGGGAAGCAGAAACCAACAGGCATTACAAATTTGAAAATATTGTTACGTAGTTCAAAAATTTTATACAATCATTCGCAAAGAGCAATACAGTTCTTCAGAGGCGATGTAAATTTATTGTCGAAAAACTATAATTGAAATACAGTGTATAGAGCCATTTTTCACAGAATAAATCCCAGAATTCCTTCACACCATCTACCTCTTTCAGACACAGCTATTAATGTCTAAAATAGAGTATGTTAAAGATTATTCACAAGCACTCTTTCGTCCTATTCATCAGAAGAAGTAATAGCTAATTGCTATTTGACTATTCAACGGTCAAATCAATACCAATAAATTGTTAGTCAAAATAATACTTTCGATTTTCAGTTTCCTATTTTTATTCCTCAAGGATATTTTGAGAAATATCCTCTCACGTCATAATCAATATTCACAGGGTAAATCTCAGAATACCTTTACACTGTCTACAGCTTTCAGACACAACTATTAGTGTCTAAAATAAAGTATGTTAAAGGTTGTTCACAAGCACTCGTTCATCCTATTCATCAGAAGAAGTAATAAATAATAGCTATTTGAATATTCAACGGTCAAATTAATACCAATAAATTGTTAGTCAAAACAATACTTTCAGTTTCAGTGAGCTACGCCCTATTTATATTCCTCAAGGATCTTTCGAGAAAGATCCTCTCACGTCATATATCGTGATATTAGTTGGTTTCTCTAATTATTCCCAGAAGAATCCTTATGGTCGTGAATCCACAAAAATAGTCGCCAACATAGTCACCAAAAATGATACCAACATAGCTCTGTCATCAAAATTTCACCCAGTTTCTATTGAATTACCATTAAAATATAAGGAATGGAATTGATTACGAATATTTCAATTTAAACATAAAATAAATACAACAGAACGTAATGATAACGTATTACACATCCAGATACTAATTATTTACAGTAAAGTATTCTTTACACAAAATTCAAAGCAATATACAATGGTGTTACACACAAAACCGAAACAATGTCACATAAAATCCTAAAGTACTTCCTCATTATTATGTGTGATCGGTTGAATAAATTCAAATTTCTAAATCTAATTCAATTAACTTTTATTAATATTTTACCAACAATTTATAAACCAAGGTTTAGAATGAAGCGAAACAAATATTCATTGTTCTAGATTAATGTGTCATCCATTTATATACGGTACTATTACACTGATGTCCATAAATTAAGGATAATGAAGTTATGGCAAAGAAAGAGAAAGAAGCAAAACAAATTTGACTTATTTGTAAAGTTTATTTATTAAACAAAAGGTAAAGATCAAAAAAGATGCCATATGTTTGACATGATTAATAAAAATTGCAATTTTTACTCCTTGGAGCAAATTTCAAAAAAGAACCTATTTACGAAAAACAGTATAACATGATTAGTATGATGGTTAATACGGAGTATGTCTCCCGGACGGTGCAATACAGGCCTTACAACAACTACGCATGCTGAGTAGCAAGCTATCAATCTGATTTTGGGGAATATTACACCACTCATCAAGCAATGCCCTCCGCAGTTCCGGTAGACAGGTGGGAGGGGGTTGACGGGCTGCAATTCGTCGGCCACGCATATCTCACACATGCTCTATTGGATTCAAGTCCGGTGAGTATGCTGGCCAATCCATACGGGTGATATCCTCCGATTGAAGGCATTCGTCTACAATGTTTACACGGCAAGGACGAGCGCTGCAATCCATAAACAGAAATTCAGCACCCATGGCACACCGAAACTAACGTACATGTTG
Source organism: Trichonephila clavata (assembly GCA_019973975.1). Classification (NCBI taxonomy): domain Eukaryota; kingdom Metazoa; phylum Arthropoda; class Arachnida; order Araneae; family Nephilidae; genus Trichonephila; species Trichonephila clavata. The sequence continues at coordinate 61,488 of BMAO01036118.1, forward strand.
TTCCAGAATGACATCCCGATAGATGTGGCCTGTCATCGTTACACTTTGATCATGCAGGTCAATTCTGGAACAAAGAATAATTCCTCCCCAAACGAGCCATCCTGCACCACCGTAACGGTGTCGTTCAATGGTGTTCTCTTGGTGGTAACGGATACCTGGTGCTCTCCATATGAAAGTCCAGCGAGAATCAGACTGCAAACTAAATTTGGACTCGTCGGAAAACATCACACAAGACCACTGTTGCGGTGTCCACAATGCATGCTCTCTACTCCAGGTTAATCGCAGGCGACAATGAGTTGCGGTAAGCGAAACACATCTGACAGGCCTACGAGCATATAGACCAATGGGCCCTAGACGTCTGTACTACGGTCTGCCTTGAAACTGTCGTACCGGTAGCTGAAGAGAGCTGACGAGACAGGTCTGTCTGTTTCTTTTGGCAGTAACTGCCAAATACCGGTCCTCATTCGGCGTCGTAACTCGTAGGCGACCTGTGCTGTAATATCTACTCACATTACCATCATCTTGGAATCTTTGCCAAAGTCTGGGGATGACACTCTGGGCGATTCCAAGTTCCTCCGATACTTCCAGCTGGGTACGTCCACATTCCAGTCATCCGATACTTCTACCACGTAAAAAAATCATCCAAATGCTTCCTTTGTGCCATAACTATGCACTGAAAGGCTTTTAAAGCGCTTGTGATTAATTTTACTTCTTTGCCACCATTCCTTATATACCCCTCTTACACTCTCGTCATTGTGACGTACTATCCGCGCCATCTGGTGGTTCCCTGTAATTTGCAAATTCTTCTTCAAGATGTGTGTGATAATTTTACAGGTGTAATTTTTACTTTGGAGTTCAATTTCTGTGTGATTCTGAATTATCCCTAATTTATGGACATGAGTGTAAATTAGTGTATATAGTAATTGAATTTTTAACACCATTGTGCATGGATAAAAATATCAGATTACTTTTGTACACAAGTTGTTTAAAACATGTTTAAATTACTCGGAATTTATGAGTCTTGAAGGTGATTGAGTCAATGTGCAATAAAAAGTCCAAGAATCTCGAATGACTAGCTTTAACTAGGTGTAGAATTTTGGAGATTGTGATACCACTAAAAATTCGGCTTTGTCGTTTCGGCGTGTTTTAAAATTTCATCATCAATAACCCTAGTGTAGCTTATATGTGTTAATAAATAGTTACTTAATCAATGTAGTTGTAGAGTATAGTAACCACTGCCCAATAAAAGAAACTGTAGACCCTTATATGTGATGGAAAGGGCAAGATTTAACACTAGAAAAATAAAATAATTAAAAATGTTTTCTTCAAAGTTATTTCGTTTCAAATAAATGTTAGTAAGTTATTGATATATACTTAATTGAGATCGTGCATATTTTTACAGAGGAAAAATTGTTAAAAAATCTCACAATTTGATTTAAGAGTTTAGAGGGGAAATATCCAAGATATAATTTATGATATGTAAATCATTAAACACATGCTTAACAAATACTTTTTAATTTTCTACCTTACTAAACTACTGAACTACTTGTTTGTCTCATATGTTAATAAATATCAAGTGATCTTGCTTACTAAAAGATATACAATAAATTATTGATCAATACATGATAGTTACTAATGTTAGATAAGATTCCATATGTTTTAAAAACAGTTGCATTCGAATGTTCACCATTAGTCTTATCAGAATTTTTGTTCTTGAGGAGCATGAGCATCTTTTTTGACAATAAAAGTACTCTTCTGATTATTTTACGAACTCTTACTGTGAACTTCGGTTTGGTGATTAAACTGTTGCTCTGACATTTATAAGCCTAATTCAGGAGGGGGGGGGGTAGCAAGATAACGTGCACCCTCATATCACTTTTAAAATTGAAAATACTCTTCAGTGTTGAAGTGTTCCCTTGGCCAGCTAAATTACCAGATCTTTTTTCAATTGAATATGAATGAGAAATCACTGCAAAGCAACTCCAGCGAAATCCATAAACAGTATTAAACACCTCTATATTGACCGATCAAATGCAATGGGCATTGCAATTCCACCCTACTAACTTACATCCAGTACCTGTGCAATGCAATGCATGAGCAAAATTCTGTTAATTACAACGGTTATTAATGTACCTACATTTCACATTTAAAATGGTTTTCCCGCGCTTATATTAATTTCTAATCTTGCAGATATAATGAATTAACTATTTTACCTAGACAAAGATATTGCTGAAGTTTCACTTCTCAATAATATTTTTTTCTTTTTGAGATTTTTTCTTTCACTGTACGTTAAAAAATCGTTTAAATTGAAAAAAAATTCTGAAATATATTTATTGATGATATTTAAATCTAAAACTGTCTAATTTTTTATTCAAATATTTAAAATATGAGTAAAATGTTTTAAAATATTAGTTGACAAAAATTTAAATTGTGCTTCATTTTTAATTCAATCTATCTTAAATATATAGTGTTTTAAACTTTACTTTTCGATAAAAAACGAAAAAAAATGTCATATGCTTTTAAATTTGTGATGTAAAATCTTAAAACATTACATAAAACGGATTGCATCCAGATCAATGTCAAAACTTTACAAAAATTTGACGTATTCTTGACTTTTATGAATGTCTTTTTTACATTTTTCTTCCTTACTTTGGTATGATACATATTTTTATAAAGTGATACTTGTAAAATAATTCATGATTTCGGCAATAAGAAATGTAATTTTCTTTTGCAGTCTATGACTCAGAAAATTTATTTTGAAAATTTGAAAAGAAAATGATGGGCAAATAGTTTACTGTACGATGGTATTATTATTAATAACCATTTTAACATTCAGTCACATAGAAAATTGATGAAAGTTGGTAAGTAATAATATTAGCTAATCTGGGATATAGAATTTTGATTGGAATTAAATCTTTTTTTCACTTTTAATTCCTATTATATACACACATCTATTGTACACTAAACTAAATATATCATCAAAATATCTGAGATAAAAATATGTCCCTAAAATGTTTCTTAAATTTCTGAATTGCATCAATTTATCTTTAGTTAAATTTGAGGATAGTTTTATGACAATTACATAAAAATTAACATATTGCGTCAAATAATTAGTTGAAAAGACGAAGTGTTATTTAAAAAAAAGTATTTGTGTTTCTTTTATTGCTCACAAAAACCTCAAAGCAATTTAGTGTTGAAAATATAGGCTTAAATTAGTTTTTATATTCTTGTCCTATATTAATAAAGATAAATAAAAACTTTGGATAAACAATTATGTATTTGCTTGCACATCATTGTCCAAATAAGGAATATAATAATCATTTGTACACATTTTTATAGAAAGCAAAATGTGTGAAACTCTTATTTTTCTAAAAAAATTATACGCACAAAGCATTTTTATAAAACATATTAATAATGTGCAACTTATTACAAAAATGTTAAAAATAAATATAGATATATAATGATGATTACTTTCTACTATAGTAATGATAATTACTTTATAGTTATTAAAATAGAACAACAAAGGCATGATTGACAATATATTATGATTTCTTTTATCCAATTGTTTCATTTGTTCTAGCTAATTTATTGTTTATCCTGCATTATAAGCAGTTCTAATCCTATCTCATTTATTGGTATTGGTAAATCGATATTATTGGTAATCGAGAAACACAGAGTAGGAAAAAGAGAATTAGTATCAGTACAAATCATCACTTTGTCAGATCTGTACATATTTATAAAATATATAATAGTTCTAATGTTTCATGAAAAATTGTTTCCTCTATCCAAATATTATTCCTTTTTCTTAAAAGCATGTCTATCCATGTAATTTTTATTTTTGATTATGTTAGATTTGATTAAAGTTTCAATTTGCCTTTCATGTTTTCAAAATTTGTTGTTGATCTTGTAAATTATTAATAATCGTGTAATGTTGGCATAATGTATTATGACAATTTTGTCTTAAATATATTTTTAGTCACTCATGTACTGAAAAAAAGGAAAAAAATTACTTCTCAAAGTGTTTTAGCAGTATTGAAAGTGATAAAAATATTCGTGTACATTTTTTTCATTGATCTGTTAAATAAACCAGAAATAAATCATTATTTTCATTAGTTTTTCTCTTGGAGTTTTTCAAAATGAAATAGTGTAAAATAATTTCAAAATTCGATTTAGAAACAGTTAGATCGATCCATCAATTTTATTATTGCTGTAAAAAGTCCATCTTTCTCTTCAGAAGCTTAGTATTTTTCTTCTTGTTTATAGTTTACTTTTTATTACTTTCTTAATATTTAAATTTGCTTGAATTCGTTTTATATACATTCTTTATATCCATTTTCTTTGATTTTAGCAGTTACGGAAAAGTTCTTCGATATTTAGATATTTACATGTCTCTTGTTTTCCCTTATTTTGAAAGGCAGATGTCAATAATTTCTTTACTTCTTTCTCCTTTTTTTTTGTTGCTGTTTTACATTTGTATATAACCAATATATGTATGCTACATTTGTACTAACAATATCCTCTATATTTTTCTTCTATGGCTATCTTTCGCATCTTTATCATTTTTCTGATTTCTTTATGTCGTATTCTGTGTCTGTTTAAGTTTAAATCGTGGGTTTCGTTTGAATAAGATTTATTATAATCGCTTAAAAATACTTTGGATAAATGTTGTACATAGAAAGAGAGAAACTGTAATTTTTTCTCACATCACTCAGCAAATTTAAACCACTAAGGGTTCCAAAAAAATCCATTAAATAATTAATACTTGAAATTTTTAAAAAAAAGTAATCTCAGAGAATAATATTAAAAGTTTTGTTTTCATACTCTAAAGTAATTAAACTCAATTTTATGTGTAGATATTGTTGGAGAATATACAATAATTTTTCATCGTCGTGTTTTGGTTATACTTGTGCATAGTTTCGAAAAATAAATAATTTGAACATGGTGAGTATATATTTATATTTTCAATCCAGTACATATTTTATGGCTTAAAACATATATAATCACATAAAGCATTATTATGAATTTAATTATTTCCGTTTTTATAAACAATTAATATCATTTTTAGGAGAAAAGTAAGTAAATAAAGTTATTTCAATCTGACTAAATTTAAGAAACAAATATGTTAAAACATTATATCATTGTCATTATTTTTTGAATGTGTTTGATGTAGTCAATATAACATATTTAATAATAACCAAAAACGGAAATATAAAAGAATATTAAATAAAATATAGTATAGCATTTATTTCTGAAGTAATTTAGTTTTATAAAAATGTTATATAGTTTATTTTGCATACTTGCATTTTTACATTTCTTAAAAATCACGACAGTTATATTTTTCTAAAATAATTTATAATCTAAAAATGTATCAATTTTTTTCAAATTAATTAAATAATTTAAAACTCGCAAGGCTCATACTTAATTTAGTGACATTTAATTATTGATGTATTAATAAATATTAATCCTCACTTTTCTCATAATGCCATTGGAGCTAAAACCTTCAATATCTTCTAGAGAAAAAAGGTATTTTTTTCCCTGTAAACATTTGTATGACTTATACGACGTGAAAAAATGAAATTAAACATTTTCAAAGTTTCAGTTAATGTGTATTTCCAAACAGATATTATTTGCCAGGATTTGTCCAATGCTTGATCATTACAAATGGCTTTGATTTAGCTTTAAATGTACTAGAACTCTACGATTAATTGCTGCGAGTAAAGCATGTGGGCAGTTTTAATAGTTTACCATAATATACACAGATCTCGTGTTACTTAGATTTAACATCTGAACTCAAATTCCTTAAAATATAACTATTAACATGATGTAGGATTTAATTGCCTTTATGCATCACAGGTACTTTTAAGGAATGGAAAAGAAAGGAATATATTTAAAAAAAACATTTATATTTGTTTTAAAACTTAGTATATTACACAAGAGTTATTTTAATTTATTATAATCTATAAATTTTCACATAAATTAAATAAAATATTTTATGCGTTTACATTTAAAAAGGTTTAAAGTAAAACTTCATATATAATCCACATGATCGATTACATATTAAAAATTCTCAAAAGTTTTAGGAGTTCCTAGAACTTATTATTTTTTTTTATTCCCAACCACTTCAGTTTAAATTACTTATGTTATCAGAGGCTTATATATAAAACTTCCTCATTATACGTTTCTATTTGGAAAAAAAAGTGCAGAAACAACTAACGTGTTAGCCAAATTCACGATTAAAAATTAGTATATGTATATTTTTAAAAAATATTTTATTGAATAAAAATATATTTATAAATAAGTGTTTCAGTGATTTATTTCTCTAGACGAACAATATTTCACCTAACGTTTTCTGTTGAAATAAATGATAAATATTTATTCCTCCATAAGTGAAGTCTTCATTTATCATGGAAAGAAAATATTAGAAACACATATGTATCAGATGCGCGGAATTAATGGCTTGTAGAAATTAATGAAAATAGATAAAATAAATTTAATACTACTTTGAAAGCCCATAACTTGAGGAATGACTAATATAATACTCAAAGTTCTAAAACTAATTGGCTACAGAAATAAAATACTTACATTCTAGACCTGTACGTTTTTATTAGTCATATCTGATGTTAAATATTTGTTTATGTATTGAAAATGATTTTTTTGACCTCGAAATCCCCTTGAGTTCCAAGTCGACCATTTAGGGAGCAAAGGACGGGGTGGACTATGAAAATTTAAAATGGGCCGGTAATGTAGCAGTTGGGTAGCAGTAATGTAGCATGTAGTAATGGGCCGGCAGTTGTGTAGTAGGGTGAAACGATATTTTGCTTTGAAAATCATTTACTTTTAAAGCGATTTTAATTGTGAGTGATGTATTTGTATAAACATGTTTAAATAAAACATAACTTTTCACATAGATCGTATGATTGACGTATCGAAAGAGGAATGTCATATTATAAAAAAAAGTAATAAATAAATCTAATGAATCACTTTTTTTTTTCTTATCTTCAGCTCATATTCACTTCACTTGATTCTTTATCCTTAAACATTTTTTTTCCAATTATTGGCACCATGTTTGTATTGTATAATTCAATGAAAAATACAAAGGAGTCTATGAAAAAATTACGATCTTAAAGGAGGGGGGGGGGATTTTAGTTTAAATTTTATAAAAAAAATTAAAGCCGAGGCCTTAAAACACTAAATATATTTCCAAAAATTACATGTTCTGTTTTCTTCATGAAATAGATTAATTTTACTTAAGCATTTCAAAGAAAACTTTCGATAATATTCTTAATACATACAAGTAAGTTTAATCTATAATTAATGTGCATACGTGACTTTAAGGAAATTTGCATTTATTTACAATGAATGCAGTGAATAAATCTATAATATTTAACGTATGTATCGTATAATGGTGATTAATCTCAGTGTAAACAAAACCTATATGTAAACCATCGATTATATTCATTTATCTTATGCCACTACCAAAAAACTGTCGACATTCAATCCCCATATTTGTATCTCCATTAATTCATATTTCTAGTTTATTTATATTTATGATTAATATTATAGAATGATTAAATTACAGATTGAAATGACAACACTCTAGTTCTTATTTTCTTTACATTACAAAATTTTATGAAGTGAATTATTTAAAAAAAATATATTTGAGTAAAAATGAAGTATTTCTTCATGGATTCAGTAGTTCCTAGGTCATTTACAATTAATGTACGTAATGTTAAATAAATAACGACACATAGACACCATTGGGTCATTAGTAAATTGTTAAATAGTAAGTTTTATTTATATATCTATTTTTAATTAAAATATCAAGTATACTTGCACTCATAAATGAATGGTTTGGTTCATCGATCGTTAATAAATTATAAACATTATTTATCTTTAAACGAAGTATCTACGCAGCTACCTTGAAAAACAATATCGTATTCAAGTAGACAGAATTTTTTACAATGCCAACATCTTGTTAGTTTACTTGTAACTTATTATACCTTCAGACCTGATGAAGCAATGTCTATTAGCATATATCACGATTCTTTGAAAAAATGCGATTTTATATCAAGCAGCGTCCTAAAATGCCTTAAGTTTGCTGGAAAACCCGCTACAATAGGTGTTTTCTGACATTACCGTGCTATTTTCTATACCTAATCTTAATAACTTATCAAAAGAGGACTTTGGCTAATATTTATGAAAAATATATGTCATATGTATGTACGTAGGTATGTATATTCTTTAGGAATACGTTATTCCTCCACAACTTTTTATAAACGTCAAGGCTAAAATTGATTATGATTTTTTCAAAGTTGCTTGTGTTTAACTGTTACCGCAACTTATTCTGATTTAAAAGTGCAAGAATTACTATTGCATTTAATCACAGATAACACAAGTAATGTTTTTCTATTAAGAGATTTTGAATTTATGCCTTCGCTTTCAATTCACATTACAACCTCATAATTGTTTCTATAGTTCTTCCCAAGTTCATGAAAACTTATTGCTTAATACACGAGTGCTTAAACTGTTTTCTATCTGCTGGATTGCATACATATGTTAGCCATTTCACCCGGACCGCAACATGAGGTTAAACGTGGGGGAAGGCTTTAGGACCAAGATGACAATTGAAATTTAAAGTGTGGAAAATTGAGTAAAGCATTATATAACTCCTGTTTTGCTTTTTTTGCTTATTAATATATTTGAATATATTTTTTATATTTTTGTCACTAACACTAAATTAAAAGGATTTAAAAAACTCTTCTTCACAATTTTTTCAACATAAATGGGGTTTCATATGATTACCAATAATATAACAAGCTTCTTAGGATGTCTTTGTTACTGCTGTGACATTACCGCTGACAAAACACTTTGTTACTATTACAAAGAATACTCAGTTAAGCCTATTTACATCTATTGAAATAAATCTTGGAGGAAAAGTATTTAATGATTCATGTTTACTGGTATATTTAAATACAGCCCTTTTGTTACAAATCAAAAACAAGTACTGATCCATATTTATTTTTCACTACAAAACTGTCAACCTCAAATCGTTCAAATATTTCTCGCTTGAAAGGGATGAAAGATTGTTAAAAACTAGTTCGACCCATAAAATTGTCGCTACTCTACTGTTGTTTGTTATCTCTAGCCGTAACCGTTGCAAATAACAAAAGGACAGCAATACGCAGCCGTGCGGCATTGACAGCAAAACTGATATATATGATTCCCTGTCAAAGTATTTCCCTCTAAACTTTTAATACATTGTTCTTAAATAAGTGAATTTCTCAGAGGAATAGGTCATGACCGAGCCACTTAAAATGGCTCGGTGGGCCGCAGGTTGAGTATCGTTGACTTAATGTTTTACGTAACATACTATTTTAACACTATTATTTGAATGATGGTATTAATAGCAGTTTGAACAATATACTTAAACGAAGTAAATATACTTTGAGCATCAATTTCAATTTCGTCTCAATTGAAACTTAAATAAGAACACACGAAAAACAAACATATGGATCGGTGTTCATATAAGGAAATTTCGAATAAATGATTAATGAATATACAGAATATTGCAAAATAAATGTGTGTGAGAACTAAAAATTCCAAATTAAATATGATGTAAGCCAACATTTAAATAATACCCACCATATAATAATTTGTTGTTGTTGTTGTTACTTATGCCACCTGTCTGACGTAGTCAGATCTAGGCCCACGAAATTCATCACAGCATCGGGCTATATTGTACGCCAGTCGTTAGCCTAAGCTTTGAGCCCCCATGAAGGTGACAGTCCGTTTTTCTCACACAACACGATAGATGGCGACACCATTCGGACTCACTGATTTAACGAGCAAATTTCTCCATTTTATACTCGGCGGGTATTTGGTAGCATTGGGCATCGAACCTAAGCCTTCCGGTCTGTAGTCCGATGCTCTAACCACTAGGCTACCCACGACCCATATATATATATATAATAATTTATTTCATATAAAGTCATAAGATGAAGCACTCGTTACAAAGAATCTTGTTATAAAATCATTATTTTGAAAACATGAAATGTTAATAACAGATGATAATATTTAGATCGAGAATAAAATAAGGCTTTCTAAAAATTATTATTTTTAAAGGCTTCAATAAATATTTGTTAGGAAAAAATAAGTGTTGTTCCTCATACTATGATTAACTTAAAAATAAAGAAATTTAAGCTTCTTTAAAGCTTAATTCTTCCAAATTTACGTTTAATATACATGCACAGAAAGAGGCATGTTTTATTTTGAATCAGGAAAATGATTCATCGTGATCATAATTAATTTCTTTGAATTCATTGAAATTAAATTTTTGATGATGTTTATTGAAAAGTAGAAATTGCTGAAGATATATGTTTTAAAAATTTAGCAATTTATTCGATGAATTAGATTTTCAATAATACATATTTATATTTATTAAGACTACTCTCCAACATTAAGTATATATAACCAATAAAGCAGCACACACATTTTATCAGTTTTAAGCGGTAATTTCTGAAGTAGAGGTGAAACAAAACTATTTTGAGATTATGCACATAATTGAAAGACTGATATTGATTTTGTTAAGTGTGGGCATAATTATTCTATATAATATTAATCAGGCAGTTAATCTAAGCTGAAGATTTAAATCATCAATAACCACACTCTTTTAGTAGCGTAATTTTCTGAATTTTATATTTTTAAAAATTTTAAGGTCTTCATGAAAATACTTTAATCTCATTCTTATATTAAAATACTCCTGTTTTTTTTTTAAAAATTTGAATTTGTATTGATATTAAAAATTTGAGGGTTTTAATAATAGTCGTGGTAAAAGTAATAGTTTCTTACTCGAGAAACTTCTTTTTTAGAAGTAAATAAATTAATTTTCTCCTCATTGTTCAGTTTTCAAAAATATGTTATATGCTAGAAAAAGAAACAGTATTTGTGTGAACTTACGTATTAAGATAAATTTAAAATGATAAGAATATTACTTGGCTCTACAATTACCTAAGTGTGTACAAAAAATTAAAATGTAATATTTTATGTCACTACAAAGAATGTGGTTAAGATTTCTTTGATGTGGTATCACCAATTTAACTAATTTTATTCGAATTTTGATTGAGTCCCGTTATGTTTATTCAATGTAAATTTAAAATTATAAAACATCATGAATTAAATAATAACGTTGGTTAATTATTGTTATTTAAAGGATAGCAAATTAAATGATGAACAGAATGGTTTCACTAAAGTATATATTAAACAGCTCTTTGTTTTCAAATTTGAAAAAACTATACTGGTTTGAAGTATAATGTGTAGTTAAAATTTTTAATAATATGTATTTCTAAATTTAAATCAGACTAATTGAAAAAAATTAATTGAAACTAAAAAAAAATAAATTTTCAAATTTGCCAGATATTATAGACATTTAAGTTTTTTTTTCTAAAGGTTAATACCTAGTAATAAAACGTAATCTTAATCTCTATAAATATAAATGTGGTTTTTTAAAATGTTAACAATATAGCCATAAATATTAAATAGCAGAAACTCTTAATGGATAAACTAACATCTAGTATATAAACTGTATACAATTTGCCCCTTTTTAAATTTTGTATTAATTATTCATAAATGGAATGAAAAAATATCACTGTATGTAAATATTTTGATATTAGATATTCATATATATTTCTAATTTTATCAAGTAATTTTATTATTATTCAAGTAATTACTCTCTAAGAACTATTGATTAATAACACTTGGGTTTTAATTAGGTGAAAAAGTACTATAGTGCAAAAGTGTAAACATATAAGTAAATTTTTGAAAATTAATATTCAATTAGCAATTTTTTGTTAGATATTATCAATTCAGATAATACACTCTGTAAATAATCGCTTGTAGCATTTAAATTGTAATACAAAAGCAATAATTTGAGAAACAGCATTCTCTCTTACAAAATGTATCATATGTTCCATCATATAAAAGCATCTAAGTATACATTATTAACTTTAAAATCCATTTTATGATAAGAATCTAAACGGAAATTCGAAAAATGTCATTTATTTGTTATTGTAAACATATTCCATTTTTTCATTCCTTTTTCTT
>BMAO01036119.1:0-70290 GCA_019973975.1 Trichonephila clavata
CGATTACGAGGAAGACCAGTGAGTGCAGTCTTAATACTTTTAATAATAATTATATGTAATGGTATTTGTATGACATATTTTAATTTTAATAAAAAAATTTTAATTACAACAATCAAAAAGAGGAGAACTTTGAAATCTAGGGATACTGTGATCGCGATAATCGCTTAAAACGGCTCACAATAATTCAATAACGTTCATTGGGGACGGGCTTCATAAGTTTGAATCATGACAAAAGGAAGAAGGGGACACCTGAGCTGGCACCTCCATTCTCCAAACTACCACACTACGCCATTGGAGAATATAGTGCCATGGCAAATTTAACGTACATCAGCCCTTTGACGGAAGTGGGGATCAGTGGCAATGGGCTTAAATTGACACATTACCAATTTTTTTATACGTAATCCTTTCTTTCCTGGGTTCATGTATTAGTTATTTTCCCGCGAATAGCTTAATTTGTAAAAATATACTATTCACCATTTTTTTTATTAATTTATTTTATTTTACTTTCATTTCGCTTTTTCTGGTCTTGTGATCTTGCTTAATATTTTACTATATCCTGATGTTTTATTTAAGCGTATTGAATGTATTGTGCAAAGATAAATATTGCACCTTTTGTAATCAAGTAACTCAGTTTAAAAGATAAATTTTTAAATTAGGCAGTGTACAGAAAAATAATGTCCTTTTGAAGCTCTCTAAAGATTTATAGCATTTAAAAGAATTTCATCCAATTTATCCAATTGAAGTTATCAATAGACCCATTATTTTTATGCTTCTTAATACATTGAGAAAAATAGACACAAGGATTTTTTTAGATTAACATAACAAAAGATTTAGTGTAATCATTTGACTGCTTGCCTGATTATCCCGAGTTATCTAGGGTTTGTATGTATTGCAGTATTTATTATCATTAGAAACTTGGGCAAAGCAGAATTTATCAGTACGATTTGTATTATCACGGTTTAACTCGTCTGGTGGAAATTAAAGGAATATTCAGCTTTGATTGGTAGTTTGCCGAGCATTGTTGGTTTCGCGGTTCTTTTGGCGGGACTGGTCACGTGTTTTCCCTGTTATATAGTACACGTCGGCTTGTGGATTATTAATTATAAAGAACAATAGTTGTGTTGAAAAAAAGTAAAATAATGGTGATGATGCAAGATAACGAAAGCGATGATTTTTCAGATAATGATTATGAAGAGGTGAACATTGAAAATAGTAGAAGTGATTCTTTTGTATCTAGCCTTATTTGAAAACGATTGTATACCTTATTTTCAGACAGTGTACTCTAAGTTCCCTAAAAGAGATTCCATAGATAAGTCAGTAAGAAAGAAACTAGATACCAGTGTACGGAATGTCAGGTATCACTTTGTGCTGTCCCTTGTTTCAAAAACTATCATACACAGACTAATATTTGACTTTTTTTACTATTTGCCGGAAGTAACTCGGAATAGTAAACTTATGTTAAAACTAAATGTTCTTACTCCTGTAAAAAACTATCTATTCAAATTAAAATCTACAAATTTCGTTTTGCTTCATTTCCTTGTATTTAATAATACAATTAAAAGAAATTGATGATTTTTTTGCAGTTTTTTTTTTCAAAAATCTTTTAAGGGAAACGGTTAAGACCAGTTGATTTTAATCAACAAAAATTCCCTTTACTGGAATTCTTAGGATTTATATAAAATAAAAAAATATTAAAGTTTCCATTTTTTTTAAATTTATAAAATTGACATCTGATTTATCTTTCTTCTTACAATGATCATAAAATAGTTATTGATTATTAGTAAATAATATATATATATATCGTAATTGAATGATATTAGCTAAAGCATTTATTTTCTTCTTAGGTGGATAGATTACACGTTGTACCTGAGTGTAAGAACTCTACAAGTTATTGCGGACTCCAGAACCAGAAATATCCTGATAAAAGAGCAATGGGGTTCCCATTTGATAGAGCAATCAAAGCCAAAAATATTGAAGAATTTCTCTTACCAAACATGAAACTACAAAACATTAAAATTCGATTCAATGTATAATGTACTCAAAATACTAGGGATTGCATTATTGTTTTATCATGTGTTTGGATGTGATTCAATAAAACATACTTCATGTTTCTGAAAATTGCTTATTCTTTAAGTGTTGTTTATACACACCACATATGTAAAACGAAAATGAGAAATAATAAATGTAAACATATATTAATAGTATATATTCGCGGATTGGGAGCTCCTCATTTTGAAAAGAAACATCAATATATTAAATAATAAATATTAAATAATGTTTTGTCAAATGTGTAATGATTTGATTAAAAATTTCAATAACATATAAAATTCAAGAATACTTCAACATTATCATTAGCACAATTACTTTCATTTCACTTGATGAGTTTTAACATAAGCAAACACAAATAAAAATGTTTGGTAATACAATATCGAATTTAATAAGTTAAATATATGTTAATTATGTCTCGAAATAAATAAATGAAAATCAAACTAATAAATCTTGATTGCCACACTTAATTTTTATTGATTTCCACATTAAATAAATAAAATGATTTTGTTGAGAAAATTTTTTAAAAAAATTACTTCTAAGAAATATTTGTTTCAAATAAAATTTCCGCTTCCCTGCAAACGGTTTTTTTTAATTAAAATATTATTCATGAATATATATATATTTTCCATACAATAATATAATTAAATTCATGAATGACACACCCAAAAAAGTTTGAGAATAGAAATAATATTTCCGATGAAAATGTTTTCGAAAGGCGATTTTAAAAATCAGAGCAAAATAGTTACTTGTTTATAAACTCGATGACGGTATATATTAACCTGCGGAAAAAATCAATTTAGTTCGTAAATTTTTTTAAAAAAATAGGGTGAAAGGCAAATAAAAAAAGTAATGATTTGATTATTTAAGACAAACACGTCGACATAACATTTAAAATAACTTGATTCTATCATCACTCATTTCTGCTGACTACCTCCATTTATATAAAAATCAAGGTAATTCATTAGTGAACAGGTTGTAAGACAACAAAAGTATGAAGCAAAGGATTTATTGTTGTAACTATTTTTTTAAAATGATTTTATTACTGATATCAATATACTGGAAAAAACAACGCACACACTCACACTATTATAAGCTTCAATATTTAATGGAAAATTAAATATTCATAAATTTTCAGAAGTATTTTTTTAATCAATCTATTATTTCAATAATATTTATCAAATTTTAATATTGTTACCCAATTATAAATATTCACACAGATATGCATATTTTTTATATATGTATATTAATTACTCGCAACCATTGTTAGTGATTAATTGAAAGGGTGTGGAAGTGGAAAGGATTTCTTAATTAAATCATTAATTACTTGTTGATATTGCATTGATCAGGCAGTCCTTTGCAGTAAGAAATCTGTTTTATTGAACATGCAGCGACACATAATCACACACACCTGAAGCACAACACAGAAAACACACAACACAAAAATACACATGTGAATTACATGGTGAGGAAGACAAAAAAGATAAGATAATTTTCAGAGAATCTCGTTACAGTTATTCAGGTCAGGCGGGCAGCCAATAGTTAATTATTTACACTCGAGTACTGAAGGCCAGGACCATTACAAAGTAAAAACAGGTTCAAGATGAAATTAATGGCAATTATTGCACACACGCACACACACACATTACATACACACACACATTATACACGCACACATTACACACGCGCGCACACACACACATTACACACACATATATAAAGGAGTGGTATATATATATATATATGTGTGTGTGTGTGTGTGTTGAATCCCCAGCCCTTTATATGTCAGTTGGGGGAAACTTCCTGTCAGGACAACTCAATTCCCTCCCGCATTAATACTTTGACTTCAACTTCGGTGTACTTACAAAAAACACATGGACGAGTGGACACTCGCTGCTGATCGACGCTTGAAAGAAGATTCGTCTCTAGTTATGGCTTGGGGCTATAGAACAATTTGCTGAATCATTGGAATAAAGTATGATATGATAAACAAACGGCTGCACTTTTCATAACTCCAAGTCACCAAGTCATAATATTTATATATATATAATATACATAGAGAGAGATGCTGCAGTATCATAAACATTCCTGACAACTTAGGGAAACTCTTATAAATAAAAATTTATGTAAAAGAAGAGTTTAACATTGTTATGTCCAGTCAAACTTCCCCCTTTCTGTCAGTAATACTGTGCAAAATCTTACTGAAAATATTGGATAAAATACCTAGATTCATTACAAGACAATGTAACTTAAAACTGCATTAAAAATGCATAGCCCACGGTGAATCTGATTAGAATAAACAAGTTTTTGTTAGATTCTGAACCCAAATACAAATTCAAAGCATAGAATTGGTTGAATGGAAGCATATTCAGAGTGTTGCCAAATTCAACCGACAAGTTCAGAGGAGGAGGCTGCTAGGAAGCAGCATAGGTACGACAAATTACCATGAAGTTTGTGAAGGATCTATACGTGGTTCTACTAATATCTTCTTTTCTCTTTAAAACAGAATATTTATTTCAACCAACTTTCATCGAGAAACCAAACGTGATTTATGTAAATGATGAAATTTATAAAAATTCGGTTTTGGCGAGTTGAAAGAGAGTGAAGTAAGAGGTTAAGTCAAGGGAAGCAAAGTGAAGGAAAGGAAGGGAGCAAGTGATTTGTTGACAAGCTGAAGTTGATACGCTTGATGTGTGCAAGTAGGAGTGAAACTGGAATTCGAGAATTAGTAAATGGATTGCAGAGCGTGGAACATACGACATTGAACATGCCAAAGATAGTGCCTGCTGGTTACAGTGTAGGATCCGCTACATTAAGGTACAGGTACTGTGTTCTTAATTAAATAGAAGCTAGTTATTAGTGCAACGTAGTTGTAATTGAGCGCATTTAAGCTGTCTTAGATTCAGTTGAGGGTCTGAAATAGTATCCCCATATTAGAGTATCTCACCTCTGCACTCTACCATAGTCCATGTACCTTAATTAGAATTGCATTGTGTTTGATCGATAATAAGAATTAATAAATTAGTTAGATTGAAAACATGTCTGTGGATTATTCTATTCCTCCTACACATCTAGCCGGGTTTACAGGTAGACAAGGGGGTTCGGATGTAAGGAGTAACCAGAGGTTACCACAAGTTAACTAACATGGAGTAGTAAATCACGCTTAGTCGATAAAAATCGCAATAATTTTAGCCGTAGGGAAGACAATTGGCCTGACGAATACGGGGATTTAGATCACCGTGGTAAGCTTGAAGAAACCTGCAGTTTACAAATGTCCCATTCATCTGGGAGAGAATTAAAACAGAGAGAATGTAGCGAGTTGTCATTGGTAGGCGTTGCATAAAGCAAGGGTGTTAAACTACATTTGGTAAGAATGACAGATTATACCAACGGGTTATATGCTCCTCATTTGCGGCCAAGTCGATTGCAGTAGATGTCTAAAATACATAATGTACTAGGACTATACCTTCTGAGGAAGCACTGTCTGCACCATATCACAAACCATTGGTCGATGGCAACAAGGTACCAGATTCTTTCAGATTACGAAGTCTAATATTTAATAAGAAAGTTGGGGGGGGGGGAGCACACCTGAACTGGAAGACCGAGTATTGCAATGGTTTGCTGAATCACCTTTGACCGTACTAGAACTGGGTCGGAACGAAACGGAATGGAAAGTAATACGCGTGGAATTCACGCTCAAAAATTCTGAGACAATCATTTGTTGTTGCATTTCTGACGTCGATCTGGGATAAATTGTTCGTATTGTAATTCTAATGATTCTTCGTATTCTAATAACTGTATTTCGTACTTATTATTTCCTCTTTTTAATCCACATGTCATCACAGCATTCATATCTTCCCGACAACGTGGTTTGCGACCCCATGTTTTATGGTAATTTTTCATCTCCATGCAGCCTACCATCACCCCTCTGAATTTTTTTATCGAATTTGACGACATCCTTTTTTTTTTCAGTTATATTACGGTATCAACTATATTAATTATCATAAAATAAATAATTTTCAGAATTTATTTTATATTACAACATATAAAAAAATATATATGAACACGATATACTATTGTAGTGTATATTAAAACTTAAATCCAAATAAACAAAAATTGTTATTATATTATTACAAATATACACAGTTTACTGTTTCTGGAGCGTAAGGATACATATCAATATATCAATGATAGACGACGCATTGTTCTAAAATGTGATTTAATTTTTCTAACACATACACCGTTCTATCACTTCAGAATCGATGACTGATATTGTTTCATTGCAGATAAAGAAAAAATTCAATTAAAAATAGTTATCTCCGGAAGACTATGCTTTGTTCCTACATTTGAAAAGACCATCTTCTAAGTGTACTCTCGTGCTAAAATCCCCCCGACAATTCCCTTTCTTGCGGAAATTTTATATATATATTATAACCCTTATCTTATACTACTTTTTCTACGTTTTTGAAGGGTTTTTGAGGTACATAGATTCCAATCCATAGCTACTTAAAATAAAAATGATTAAATTCAATATTTTCATTATCGCATCGTAAGGCACATCCATAGTATTGACATTTTAAAATTAGCTCAATTGATGTTTAAGTTAAATTCAAACATTCTCTTTCCTATTGATTCCAGGTTCTCCGAATAGAGTGCAAATGACAGGTATTCATTTTTTACCTCCAAGATGGAATTTAAAAAAAATTAATTATGCTGTAAGTGCAAAAGTCATTTAATTTACTCTCAACTCGATCTCTCGTCATCAAAATAAAAAAAAATCACCCGCTCACTCTGCAACCGTGCCTATCTTCGCAATATTCGATATTCTCGCTAAGCAGTTATCGTTCTAACTTTTAAAATGTTTAAAAACTGCTTCGAATGAATTATATTAGTTTGAAAAATTGTTTCTTTTTTTTGTTTAAGTTCTTTTTTGGTCATTTTCATCTTCTTGATGAGAAAAAAAATAACCATAAAGTGGAAACTATTTTTAAAAAGAATTCTCTCTCTCTCTTGCACTAGAAGCAAAAGTGAAAGATAATATCAAAAAAACACTTTCAATTGGAAGAATGTATGAACAGGAGTAATAAGTCTGACTTCCAGAACTGTTTTTGATTGGTTTTCAGAAAGTGAGAATATCGTGTTTCAAACTTCTTTTTTTTCTCCATTATTTATCAAAAAATTGTTCTTGGATTTGATTTGATTTTACTGTTTTATTTTAGAATATCGCTGTCAGGTGAAACTAGTAAAATTTTACCGCGTTCAAAAATACTGAACAATTCTTTTCTGAGAAGAAATATAGGAGTGGATCCGAGAAAAGTTATCTGTCCGGATATAATAGTCCAGGAAATGAAATACGTGGAAAATATATGTGAAACAATAGGAAAAACTCAATTTTCTTGAGATAATCGATTTTGGTACCGTATACTGAACCGGAAATATTCATATTTTGACATCAGAGTTTCTCGTAAAAAACTGCTTATTCGAATATTTGAATTAGCATATTCAGCTTTAGATGTTGTCCTATCCAACTCTGTTATAAATATTGCAATTCTATACGGTATCTTCATCTACCTCCGTTTTTCAGCAGAATGTATGTGGGTATTGTTTTTGCCGAAAATATACTTTTTTCTGAATGTCTTCTGGAAAATATATATAGAAAAGTTTTGAATTGCATTTCAGTATTTCGGATGCGGATGTTTTTCATTTCGACGAATGTACAATGCAAGTGTTATTAGAGTCTCATGTTGTTTTATATCACATAACAGAAGTTTGTCTTATTGTCAACACTTATCTCGAAAATGATTTCTTATTTTTAAATCGTACACTTAGTCATAATTCCAATATTAAGGGGGAAGCGGGAGGTTCACACACATAATTTTTGCTTCTTCTTTAGGTCATTCTAAACGATTAATTGATAAATGAAATTTCGGAAATTTAAAATTATGATATTGAGGGTGATCGATTATATTTTTTTTATGGGAACCATATTCAAAGTTAACATTATTGACAAAGAAGCTGGTAATATTTAGTCATGATCAATTGATGAGGATGGCAGCAGAGCTTTTCTAGAAATCTCACTCATTCATTTGAGGTATTTTTTATTTGTATTGAATTTAAAATTATTCTTTTCAACAAATACCAGCCACCTCAGTAGTCGAAAAAAGCATAACTGTGAACTCTTGGCTGGCATTTTTTCTATGAACCCTTGATTTCGAGGACTTATGTCACAATAGAATTTTCCTGTTGAGGTACTGATTATTTTAAACTCAACGTCTTTATTTTGATTATATCAATTAAATCCTAAAAACTTGATTGTAGATTAAAATAATGATTTTTTTGTCTTCAGTAATTAATAATTATCTTGTGATGCAAGACGTATGTTGCTTTGAACAACTCATTTTAAGAATACAAATCAGCAGAAATGTGATATTTGCAACCCTTATACAAAATGCTAAATAATTAAATAAAATGAAAAATTTTAGTTAAATTCTTTGAAATTTTCATGTTAACTGAGCAACCAGATAACAAATTACTATTACGAATAATGAA
Organism: Trichonephila clavata; assembly: GCA_019973975.1. NCBI lineage: Eukaryota > Metazoa > Arthropoda > Arachnida > Araneae > Nephilidae > Trichonephila > Trichonephila clavata. The sequence continues at coordinate 8,596 of BMAO01036119.1, forward strand.
ACAGTTAAATAAAAGGTAAATAATAAATTACAGAAAATTGATGTTTTGATGTAACAAAAGTTTATGCTGAAAAAAAAACCCATATTTCTCTGGAATAAAAAATATTTAAAATGGTTTATATACGGTGTTTCTACTGCACCTGTTGAAACTGAATATACTGTTCTTCCATCCACTAAATTTTTGAAATTAAATTGAGTCTGTTCCCAGTTTCTTCAAATGTTGATTTGAGCGCATGTGCAGAGAAATATTTCGTATTCTCCATTCTGGTATATATTATTTGAGAAGAAATTTCAGCTGATCTCTCTTGAACTGGGATCTGATGCAAATTCCGGCCAGTTTATCAGATTACTACACTGAAATCTAAACTATAATTGTGTCGAACAAGAAGTGCTTACAGATGGGTTGTCTTGATGCAGAGCCATATTGGGAGATCTAAAAATTCACAAATAGGAAATCAATGGTAATAAAAGTTTCCAGATACTTTTTGAATCATTTCTGTTACTTAGAAATAGATAGACGTCTGTCCTTTGTAGCCAAAAGTGCTACACATCATAAAAGGAAACCACAAAACTTTTGTATTAACTGATTAAGGTATCCGACTACTTTTTTAAAAAAAATGGAGATATGGGGATTTTGTTGTTATTTTTAGATTTGTTTAGTACATTTTAAGAAAAATATGCTAAAATTAAGAAAAGGAAAACAAATTATTATTACTAAAATGGGAAAAAATGGGTAAAAATTGACAAAAATTAACATAACGGGGCGCATTCTGTACCAAACATTTATGAACAAATTTTCAATTTTTCAACTCTGATGTGTTGCTATGTTATTCATTTTTAAATGACTTTCAGGATAAGAGATATTTTAATTTGTACAAAAATGACAACACTTAATCTTATTTATTATATGAAATTGCTTAAAATAACAGTGATTATATTAACATAAGGGATTAAATTTTGTAATAGAACAGTGATTGATACACCTGAAGGTTAAAACACTTCTACTATTATACAGAACAACACACAAAATTTCAGTTAATTATTTCAAACTTTTTCAGCAATCGCTGTCCTTGTTTGAACATTTTAAAAAAAAAACATATGGAGTAAAACGCGTTTTTAAAGTATGACATATCTGGCTCAAAGTAATAGCATCTGATTTTACTAAAACACTTGTAGTTTTTGTTCTTGTGAACGGAAAATAATAATCTTGGTATATTTATAAAGCTAATAAAATGGCCGATGAAATAAAATCATATAAACAATTTGTCAATTTTTGACAAAATTCACAAATTTAAAGTAGTAGGCTGGGGCGTAGTACCACCGTATTAGCCGTATCAATGATAGGGGCCCACAAGCTGCAGGGGCCCCCATGTGTGTACCTACAGTTCCACTGTATATAACAGGACTTTAATTTTTCGAAAAGAGCCCCGAACGAGTTTTGATACGGGGCCCATTCAGATCTAGCTTCGCCAGTGGTAGTCGGATATCTTAAGTTCTGTAGATTTTTCCAGATGTCACACTTGGTATGAGAACTTTATTGAACTGTTTAGATTCCGTTTTTCTAGACCCAGAAAATAACATAAATCTATTTGGTACGATTTTGCATCTGTTGTTTTGTCCGTTTAAGTATCGGTTCTTCCTAATATTGTTTCAAAAAGGGCCCATAAACTATTTCTTTTCATGATGAACCTTGATTCAGTTTTTTTGTTTGCGTATAATGAAACAGTAACGTATGTTTAACCTCCACTAATGGAAAATTGAGTTTTGCAGTGAAAATGAGGCTTCCCAAATAAACTTGAAAAAGAAGATAAGAGCAACCCTAGAAGATATATGCTACCTCATTGGTGAATTTATCTCCTTTGGTGAAAACTTTTATCACCAAGGAACCTTTGAAAAGTCGCAGTCACTGGAATCAAACATTTTGAAGATTTTATTAGTCTGCATTTCTGCTAGTTGAATTGTTTTTAGAGAATCGTTTCTGAAGCTTGTCCATAACGAGTGTTCTTTCCTTTATTATGGATAGTCTGTTATAATATTTATTTGTGTATACACGTTGATTTTCCCCCGTGTAGTCATTTGTCCATTTACCTCCATTAATAAATTTGCTATTATTTAACTATTTGGAATTGTCTCAGCTATTTTTCTCCATATAAATTTGCAACAAAATTACATGCGATATCTGAAATCTTATAAATCTTTGTATCCCATTGAGAGATAAAATTTACATTTAAAGTCTTATTTTGATTTTTTTACCACCAGAAATGTTGCTTTTTTCAGCCATTATAAATTTAAATCGTATAAGTCTAGGCAGAATCCAATTCTCTGAAAGAATGAGAATCTTGCTTCTTAGTTCTCAATGATTCAGGTTTTCTAGACATTTAACTACATAAGAATTATTTAGTTAAGTTTGCTCAGGTAAAACACGTATATAAGTACTTAAGATCAGTGTAATATTGTAAATTTCCTTTTTCATCTTTACACAAAAAACGTTTTTGCCCAGAAAATAGTTAATATGAGAATAAAAAATATATTATTTGTTGGAAACAATTATTGCTAAAGTAGATAACATATCCCCATCCAATTTGAACTGATTTTCTTAAACTAAAAATATACTTGTGAAATCTATTTTCATATTAAAATGTAACGTTATTAAAACACGCTAATTTTTAAAAATAGATTAAGCATTATACAAACTTTCTTCGAAATAATATATAATAATGTTATACGAATTATAAGTAAGATGTAAGCCAAAATACTGAGTAGAAATGAAATTCAGATTTGATTGAAATTGGGAAAGATGCTTCTTTTAAAATTGCATGGTATATTTGAAGGAGTTATATCTAAGTATAATATTGTTACATAATAGTACAGGAGGTGTTATATTTCAATAGTCCATACTTTTTAGCTTGTTTAGCAAGCATAACGAATTCTTTAATAACCATGCTCTTAACGTGTATTTAGAAAACGCTGATAAATATGTAGTTATATACAAATGTAGAGTAAACCAACTTCCATATTAATCAAAGTTTCTATTTTAAATCCTAAAATCACTTTTTTTCTCTATACATTTGTCCATATTTATAATTCATGGGAATATTTTGTTCGTTTCTTATCCATTCTCATTTTTCTATCAAATTCTTTCTTTTCCAAGTCGTATTTATTTTCATGCCCCACTTTGTCTATTGATTAATATAAATATGTTTCCAAGAGCGAAAAAAATGTATCTTTTGTTCCGTTTTTCATCCATTCTTATATTTTTATCAAATACTTTATTTTCGAAGTCGTATTTCTTTTCACTCCTCAATTTCTCTATTGCTTAGTATAATTATATTTCCAACAGCAAAAAATATGTTTCTTTAATTTATATTATGTATTCCATCCTATATATTTCGGAGAATTTTCAATTGCAGAATGTGGTGAATGTATTTTTTTTATTATAATTTTATTTTGTTTTCTTAACATTTCTGTTTCTCTTAGCTCCAAGATTGCATGATGTATTACTGTAGCCAAGGAAATTTCAATTTATACTACTTGGTTATTTTAAATGCACCAATTCATTTCAAAGAGAGTGAAATAGTTAAGGTCTTTTTTTCCTAGACATTTTGTAATGAAATGTTTTAACAGGAATAAAATCCTGTTTGCAAAGACTTTTTGAAAAACTTCATCTCTTACTGTTGTGACTTTTTTTTTCCAATTCTGCATGGCAGACTGTGAAGGATGAGAGAGCAGTAGCGTTGAAGAATATATTTTAAGTCGGTGACATCTTTTTGATCGATGTTCTTTCTCAAAAGTCGAAAAATACCGTTGCTTTGGCATAATGTTTAGTTCCCAGCAACTTTACTCATTGGTGCATGAAACGTTAGATTCAAAATATGACACGTATAGAAATTTCTAGATCAAAAATAGAGGACATACTGCGCTTTCTTTCATTGAAGTGTGTTAAAAATAACCCTAGGTCAATAATTTAACTTCTCGTGAAGCAAGTTAAGTTGGGTAATCTTAAAAATGTTCGATAAAGATTCGTGATGTCTTGGTGAAATTGGATTTTATTTTTATGACCTACATACACGTACATGTTTTTTGAAGCTTTAATATATGATGACGATAGTGTTGATAGAGTTTTTCAATGACCTGCATAAAAAATATGTAAGTTGAGTTGAATGAAAGTGTTGGATAATAGGAGTTATTACAAAATTGAAAATTCTATTGATAAAATCAAATTTATGCAACAAAAGTTTGAAAATTTTATTCATCAATACTTAGTTTATTAATCTACAATGAATACTACTTCTTTTGTTATTATTTTCCTTCCAAATCATTTTTATTGGTGTTGCTAGTATAATTATAAAAATGAATTTATTTCTAATAAGAAATACTTAACTTTTGCGTGTAAAATACATAATTGTCTATTTTTTTCAAAGTTTATTATACATTTTTTAAAAATTTTCCTTCAAGTTTAAACATCATTAAGTTTTAAATATATACAAAATCAATCTGACTGTTAAGTCATATTTATGCTTAAGTGTATAATTTAATAACACTGCAAGTTTTAATTCTTTTATCCAGTTTTTATTACATTCCGTTCCTTTATATTAATCATTCGGTTTTTGTTTAACACATTAAGAGCTAATCATAAATTAAATTGTAACCAAACTGTTAATTGTTGTATTTTCCTTTCCAATATTTTTATTTTCATTATTTTGTTTCCTGAAAGAGTAATAAATATACTATTTTTCTTTTAAATAATGTGTTTCATTGCCTGGAAATAAATATTTAATAAACTTATAATTCTGTTGCTTGCACCACATTTTATTATTTAGGCGTTTCATAAGTCTATGAAAAAGAAAAGCATTAACAATTGCAATTAAAATTATATTTAACTTTAATTTGCGAGAATGTTATTTATTAAATCTCTATGTGAATAAAAAAAAATTTCGCGATGAAGTAATAAATTTGTTTATTTATCGTACACAAGAGAACAATAATTACAGCTATGATGATGGTAAGGATTTGTATGAAAGCAAAAAAAAAAAAAATAGCTAAACGAGGTGATGTGTTGCAAATTGTACAGTTAATTATGAAAAAAATCCATATGCAGAAAAGTCTAGAGCTCTGTATGAAATTCAAAATAAAAACCAAGATCAAGAGTATAGTCCCTCGTTTTTCAAACTGTGAGGCGTGCCCACTAGGGATGGCGTGATTACTCTACGGGGAGGGGGGCGAGAATATTGAAAAGTCGAAAACAAAAGATACTTTTAAAGAGTTATTAATTTACTTTAACAACAATAAATGAACAAAATATATTCTGACATAATAAAAAATACGCATCTACACTGATATAATACACTTATAAATGTGTAAGGAATTAGAATTCCTTATTCCCCGTGACCCGGCTAGATGTGTGGGAGGAACTAAATTATCAGACGACATGATTAATTTAAATGATTTATTTATCTCTATATTCAACACAGACACAAATAACACTCTAATTAAGATAAATTTGATCAATCAGAGGACTAAGGTGAGACAAGATAGCGTGGTGATAATATATACGATCATGTGAATCTATCCTTGCGATAACTTATACAAAGCTTGCTTTAAGAATTGCGCTAATAATTTAACTTTCTAACTTCTATTTGAAATAAGAACCTGAACTCTCGCAATCCTTTAATCTTTTAGACATGGCCTCAAACACTTCTCCAATAGTTGACTTAAGCACTTCCTCAAGATTCCGACTTCTCGCATCGTACACTGTTTACGTATACGTATTACTGGCGATTTACTTGCTTCTCATTTATTCACTTCACATCCAAGCTATCCTCACTTCACTAACTCTCAAAATTCGCGAATACAGAATACATATATGGTGTTGTTTCTTATCGCACTTGACCGACAGAAACATGTTGATCAAATCCATGAACCCGTGCGTTTTTAAACAATGAAGAACTGTAGCTGGACTTGAGAGCAGCTGACTCTTATGGAAACCAATTCAAACCAAGATGTGGGCAAGAGCGGCTTGGTTTACATTGCATTTCGGACAAGGAAGGTAAACTTTAAGACCATCCGCATGCCGTTGAGCTCGAGTATGTCCACTGCGAAGCCTAGCAAGAGTAGTTTCATCTCGCTTTTTGCTTGTCCCAAGAAGTAAGCGAGATATATATATTAAACTTAATTTGCTTAATCACGTTTTCCTGTCCTCGGAGAAAGTTGGTTGAAAAAATGTTGTCCCAAAAGAAATCCCCAAGGAGTTAGTGGAAGGAACCGAAAAGATCCGTCACAAATGTATCAATCAGTACAATGTATTTTATAATTAATTTAACAATACTAAGTTAAGAACAATTGTGATAATTACCAGTGACATTATGGATTAGTATTAACACTTATCTTGATAATGTACGTTTTACAATCAATCTCTTAACTGCCTATTTAAAAGTTAATTAATTCGCTCTTCAATGCCACTATTTTCCAAGTAGGCGCGCGTATGTGATGTATCCGCTGAAATAAGTAAATCCTTCGCAAACACAGTCAAGGTTCTTTTATTGCATTCCAAAGCCTTCGGAATAATTTTAAGGATAGCAGTGCACAGAAAAGATCATACTTTGGAAAGACGTATATATACTCCCAGAAAATTAATGCTTTGGCTGAGAGAGGCGTTTATATACGCCAGAGGCACATAAGAGGTTGATGTCATATTGTAGATTTAGCTTCAAATTTGATTACAATTGAATACAATATATTTTTCTTGTATGGTGGGGGAGGGGACGCGATGAAAATTATGATTGAATATCGGGTCGCCATTATTGAGAGTTTGAGAAGCACTTGTATAGTCTGTGTTTTTGTACAAGTCTTACAGATCATTGAGTTCATTTATTTTGACAGTTTCTTTTTTAACAATTCGTGCAATGAGTTTGCTGCTATTATTTTTAAAAAAAGGCGGTTCTATAGACAGAAAGGTTGATGTTAAAGTTTATCCGAAGAGTGAAAACGGCACACTCAGTTTGAGAATTTTAACTCTCAACATGCAAATCCGTTTCCGTTTCCTTTACTTTTTCCTTCAGGTAAAATAGAACTAAATCATACAGCTTTGCAGTTTGAGCGAGGAGTATGTAATGTTGTATAATTTGTACAATTGGAGTTGATCCACCTTTAGGCAGACAAGAGATACCCCTTCTCCTAGATTTTATTTAAGAACAAATATTTTGCTTCAACTCATTTAGTTAATGGTGAATTATAAAAAAAGTAATGGAGCATAGCTCAATTCTCAACATTGCTCACATGATTTCTTCAGGAGAAAACAGTTTATTATTTTTATTAATGTTATTTGTTTTAATCCTGCTGCTTTAATCTCTTGTTTTAAAACAAACTCTTTTTTTTTTCAAGGGCATTATAATCATACACTTTTGATTTATGAAGAAGAAAAAAAGTTTTTGTTAATTAAAAAATCAGTACACTTTCAGCAATCAGTGCTAAATGTACCAACTATAGTGTTTCTTTTATTTATATATGTAAGGGAAAAAAATGCGAATAAATCTTCATCATTTCCGGAATGAAGTTTTACTCGATAAACCTTAAAATGATTCAATAAACAGATATGCAGATCTATGCTACAACATGCATTAATTAAATGGTGGAGTTAAGCGGTTCATGAATTTTATGTTAAATTGGAGTATAGATAAAAGTATGTTAGCTGTTCCAAAAGGAATGTTAGTTAAAACATGGTTTATGTAGTCATTAAAATAAGTTATACATATTTTTTCAGTCCGCAACAATACTTTTGTATTTTAGTTATTACATATTCCGAAGAAAACTTAAACTAAGCCTTCTTTTTTTCCCGGTTATTTAAACGAAGTCTTTCCCTTACCATTTTATGTTAGATCTCTCTCTCTCTCTCTCTCTCTCTCTTAAATCCTATGTTAAACTTTCTTTCATCATATGGATATTTTTCTGAATGGTACTGCCTTCAAGCCAGAGTCAAACTTTGTTTCATCCGCTGAAAAAAAGTGAACCATTGAAGGAAATACTGAATGTTTTGCTTGAAATATATTTTAAAAAGAAACGGAAACCAATAAGAATACATGGATGTTTTTCATTCTTTACAAAAAGCTCCAACGGAAAGGGAAAATAAAAATAAAAAATAAGATAGTTGAAATCCCTAAAGTAGGGATTAAAAATGGTTAAAAAGGAAGGGAAAAAAGAGAAAAATGAGAATGAAAAAAAAAAAAAAAAAAGGAAACGGTTAAGTCATAGCCGCGAAGAAAAAGAAAGGTGTATAAATAAGCAGCATAAGAAAAAGGGATTTTTGGGGGGATTGTTATAAAACGGGTGACATTGTCAGAAACAGACGTCTACAAACAAAAACATTTGTTGGTAAAAGGGAAGAGTTGAAGAATTCCCGACACGCCTGACTCAGCTAAAGACCCGTATTTATTCTATATATCTTTTTTTTTTCTAAACAAAAACGTTCTGTGAATGTATAGAACGAAGCTCAAAGTTTCTCTTTTTACAGTTTCGGAACATGTTTCTCCTTTAATTTTCTTTAACTTTTCCTTGCTTTGCAGTTTCTTGTGTTAGTCGTCGTAAGATCTTTTTTTCTAACTTATAGAAAAGGTCTTCGAATTGGTCAAACCAGATTATTTATTTTTGGTATTTAAGAATTTTTATTCTTTATACGCGTGAAGCAAAATGTATCAAACTATACATTCAGCTTGAATTCCCTTTTTTCCCACTAAAAGTATTGAAAAGTCAAATTATTCAAGTTCTGGTTAAATGAAAAAAGTTTTTAATTAATGTTTTCTCCTAAGTAGAGCTTCAAACTGACAAAATAGCAAAACAAATTTTGAAAGGTCAAAACGATTGATATTTATAATATTTTCACTTTTTTTATATACTTTAAAATATGATAAACAATCAAATAGACTATTTGTAATTTAGCTATTCAGCCTTAAAGCACATATATTCAATACATATCTATTGTACTTGCTACAAAATGTTAAGAATCCATTGATTTTTTTTCAGGTGCAGTGAGTGACAAATCACGAAGAAAATAAGCGATTATATGGGAAAGTATTGAACAAATGCACTCATGAAATTGATCAACTTAATTAAATTAAACTAATTAAACTAATTGTATTTTCTTGTCCACGATGTATAAAATAAATGAAATAATATATAATCAACACACATAAATATCATATAAACTTAATAAGTCAAGTTCAATAAATGTAATATGCTATAATGTCATAAGATACTCTACCATGTTCGGAACCGTGAGTTTAAAAAGCTTATAAAGGAATGTTTCTTTTTATTTTTAAAGTCTTCTTAATTAAAATATACGAGTAAAATTTCACTGAAGAGTATTATTACATTAAAAATTATTTAAATCCAACCATTTTTGTAAAATATCAAGAGAGAATGACACTTTTAAAACATTCTACTTTTATGAAAAATGCTTCTAAAATAATATTTTCCTTATACATAGTTAAGACTTCTCTTCAAAGACTAGATTAAATTTAAAAAAAAACACACACACATTATTTTCATTTACAACCTATTGAAATTATATAGCCGGTGTTTTTTTTCTTAAAATTATTCTGATGTATTAAAACATGAATAAATCTACTTTTAAGTTATACATTTCAAAAATCCTACTTCAAACACACTTTGTACAGAAAGCTACATACAGGCAAAATATTATTATAGAGGTATTTTTCATAAAAAGCAGAACATTTAGAAAATATGGCATTCGTTCTTCATTATTTTTGCCAAAATATTGCGTTTAAACAATCTTTTATTGTAATAATATTCTTATAAATTTATATGTATATTCTAATTTAAGTAACACTAAATTTCAGAAAAAACAATTCAAATTAATACTTTTTTTAAATCATAGTTCCGAACGCAGTAAGATACTTTAATCACCTTTCTATCTAGAAATATTGAAAATAAAATTAGCTGTTTCTAAAATCGCTCAAGTTGAAAGTCAAGAAAGTCTTTTTAATAAGATAATATTTTACCCCCCAAAAAGAGACAATCCAATGAGTATGATTTTTTTTAAATACTTGACTCAGTTTCAAAGATTTCATTTTTATTTTTTTATCTCTGTATTACGATTTATTTTTTATAAGCTAAATGACAGAAGAGTGTATGTACCATTTAAAAATACTTCCTTATCACTGAAAGACTTGCATATTAAAAATAATACATGTTAGAATTAATAAAACAATTGCCTTTACAAATATCGAAGATTACTATATAATTTTAATAAAACACAATTGAAGTGCATTAATCCATTTTAAGGTATCCGACTACTTGTGAAATTTTTTTTAAGAAATGGAGATATGGGAATTGTTTGTGGTTTTTAGATTTGTTTAGTTCATTTTAAGAAAAATATGCTAAAACTAAGAAGAGAAAAATAAATTATTATTACTAAAATGGGAAAAAATGGCTAAAAATTTACAAAAAATAACATAAACTTGGCCCATTTTGTACCAAAAATTTATGAACAAATTTTCAATTGTTCAATTCTGATGTGTTGCTATGTTATTTATTTTTGAAATGTCCTTCAGGATAAGAAGTATTTGAACTTTTACAAAAACTAGATCAATTTATCTTACTTAGTATATGGAATTGCTTAAAATAAAAGTGATTATATTAACATAAGGGGACTGTAAATTTTGTAATAAAACAGCGGTTGAAACATCTGAGAGTTAAAACACTTCTACTATTATACAGAAAAAACACACAAAATTGTAGTAATTTTTTTCAAAATTGTTTCAGCAATCGCTGTTCTTGTTTGAGCATTTTAAAAAAAAACACATTTGGAGTATAATGCGTTTTAAAGTGACATCTTTCTTAAATTTTTGGCATCTGCTTTTACTAAAACTCTTGTAACTTTTGTTCTAGTAAATGGAAAATAATAAACTTGGTAATTTTATAACGCTGATAAGATGGTCTATAAAATAAAATCATAAGCAAAATTTGTTAATTTTCAACAAAATTCACAATTTTTGATTAGTCGGATACTTTAAGAGTCTATTGCAGGGCTCAGTGTTTGTAGATGTTCAAATTGACACATAGGTTTGATCCCAAGCTTCACCAAATACCATTTGATAAAAAATGGGGACTGCATGGATACTTACTACATGGCACTCCAGTGAGTCTTAAAGAAAGATGTTCTTCTCAGGTGTCTTTTCTGTTATTTAATTTAGATTCAAATTTACGAGATCTGTCCCTATCACTATTCTGTTATCTAATAGCAAGACATTAATTCAAATTAATCGAATTCTTTATTCTGTGTTGCATGAATGGCTAGAAAGAGACAAATTACAAAAAATAGTGCTTGGTTAATTTCACCCAATGTAAATGGTAAAGTGAGAGATGGTAAAATGACAGAGAGATTTCCTTCTTCAATTAAATGAAATCAGTGACATGAGTGCTATGGGAAATAAATAAGTTTTGAAGATTCTATTGAATTCCAAAAGAATATTTTTTCATGGAATTTGAAGAAACCATTTTATTGTTGAAAAATTAATATGAAATCTTGGTAATATTGCGAAATTTTGTGCATGTTTTCACAAAATAAATTTAAATTCTCATGTGAGAATTCTCTTAAGATATCAATATTTGTAAGTAAAATATTTATTAAAACTATTGTTAGATAATATTCAATTCCATATAAATTAAAAGAAATATTCTTCATATACAATTAAAAAAACTTGAATACTTCATCAAAGTTTTTTTAAAAATTTTTTAGAATATAAAACATGCCATCTTGTGCAAGAATTTATGAAAATGTAATTACTTCGTTTTTGTTTGTTTAAGATAGATAAAATATATGAATCATGTATTGAGTAATAGATAGATTATTTATATTTAAGCAACCTTAAATTATTTAGGAGGAAGTACACCTGAAAACAAAATTAAAATGTTAAAGCATCAGTTTTTTTTAAAAGAAATCATAGAATATGTCACAGTTAGTTCTGTAATTTATTCATTATTTAATAAATTATTATTTTTCATTTGCCTAAAGGCCATAGAAAGAATCACACACATTGCATCCCAAATAAGTTAACTGTGCATTTTAAAATATTAACTGAAAAACAAATATAAATGTGTACAATGCTTTCTGTTATTATTCATATAATTAGTTTAAAATTAATAATTTTAATCACCCATATTTAACAATACTAAAATCACAACCATACATAAATTAAATGAATATATTTCCCATTGCGGTCAAAAGTTTCTAGTGAAAGGATTATAAAGGCTAATTGTTATTCTGGCTATTATAATGATTAATGACTCTTCACTAATGATTATAAAGATTAATAGTTAACCTTATGGATATAAAGCTGTATTATTTTAGTCGCGAAAAGTTTCTCATACAAAAAGTTTTAAAACAGTAGAAGATATTAATCCTTTAATAAAATATATTACGTTCGATTTTAAGGATTTTTTTAATATTATTTAATATATTTTATTTTTAAAAACATTTATTTTACTACAATTTAGCTATTTAAAGAATCTTAGACTGTGGAAATTTTTGATCTATTATTGTGTGGCAAAAAACATGAGAAATTTGAGAATTATTTAATGAAAAGTTAGTTAAAAGTTAAGTTTTAGTTATGAAAAACATTTAGAAAATAAATTTTACAAACAAAATAACCAAACAAATGATTACGAATTAATGAAGCATAATGCATTCATTTGTAAGTCACTTTCGTCTACTTATTACATTCATGATAAATCTTCATATTAAAACTTCACTAGCACTGAAGAGTATTTTATTTTAAAAATATCTAATTTTTTCAAGCATTTAGTTCTGATGAGCCTTAAACTTCTTAGATTTCATCTCAAGGGATTTAATAAAAAAGGAGTAAATAATTGGTTAGCAAATTAATGTCTGCATTTTATGTAAATACAGATCAACAGAGTGAAGTGTTATAGATTTTATATATTTTCTTCATATATTTTGTATTTATATTTATTTATTGTAATTTATTACAAGTACATGTCAGCTATTAAACTTACATTAATGTAAAAAGGAAAGAAATTAAGAAAACTTAACATATATTGCACATATACAACCTATTACGAAGAAAACATGGATAAATTTGTAATCAACTTAGAGATATACAGAATCCTTGATTAATACTCACATCAGCCACCTCTAGTACCCCTAAATTGGCTCTAATATGGTTAGGCATCAAGTGGAACTGGGCTTGGATGATAGTCGAGGGCAAGTCGTTCCACACTACCCTCATTGTATATGTCAGTGACAGCAGTGGCGGACCTATTTCTCAGTATACCATGACCGAGATGCTTTCAGTGTGAGATAGATATGGAGATCGTTCTGGCCAAAAAACCAGTCGCGATTCTTCTGCATTGAGGTAAAGTTAAGACACGACAGGTAACATGAGATATTGCATTATCTCATTTGTGATGACACTTCCAAGACAGTGGAAATAGAGCACAGTCAACGATCTTAACGTTAAAACGTTCATCGGTGTCGATTGAACACCGGAGCCTGTTTCGTTGTCCTCCTTTCCACATTTTTGCAGGGATTTTGAAATTTTTTAAAAAACTTTTAATGATTGTTCATAGTGATTACACAGAAAAGGTTTTGTGGTTCTATATTATTTAGAGGAGAGAATTTACAACTAAATATACCTAGAACGTCCGCTGGTGTCATTTCGACACCAATGCAATTTATCATTATAAATAGCTGTCGTTCAGCAAAAGATAGTTCACTAAGTAGATACTATTAGTAAAACAAACTTCCGAAAGTAATATTGTTCGTTTTTTGACCTTGAATGCAGTGCTATTGGATTAACAGAGGAAAAAAGGAATGATGAGAAAGGCTGCTGATCTAAGTGAATTTCTTAGAGGACAGATAGTAATCAGCTGAAAATTCGAAAAGAGAATAGTAGGTTGTTCATGATCTCACATTTTTAGCATATATGTAATATTGATAAGCGATAGTGAATCCAGCAGTACACAGTAATGTTGGAGCTCCATGAGTCATCAAAGTAAAAGGATATAGGAGACTGTGCCAGAAATTTATTGATGGCAGACAGTGGCTTAACTGACAGCTAAATATAATGCAGGTCCAAGTGTAAGTGTTTCGTGACTCTCGTTTCATCGGACACTGTTAGATATGAGGCTGCGCAGTAGACATCCCACTCGTGTGCCTCTGTTAACCAAGCGTCATTGCCAACTGCACCTACAATGGGCCTCGGAAAATTGAGATTGGATCAAAAATAAATAACAGAAAGTTGTCTGGTTAGATGAATTCCAGTTTCTCATTTATCACGTCAATGGTCGTGTCAGGGTGCGCCGTCTTCCAGGCAAACAGTTGCTTTCTCCATGTACAGAGGGTGATATACAGTCGGGTGGCGGCGTTATTATGCTTTGGAGGAACGTTTTCATGGGTACCCTGGTACTCTTAGTTAACGTAAAACAGTCCATGAAAGCTGCGGTCTATATAAGCAGAATTCAGGATCAGGTGCATCTTTACATAGCGTCTGTTTTCCCGACTGGGAATGGAATTTTACAGCGGACAACTCCATTCCAGTTCCTTATCATAAGATTCAAACTGCGTCAGAGTGGTTCAAAGAGCATAATGATAAATTCCATTTGATAACCTAGCCACCTTACACTTGAAGATTCTTAATACGATAGAGTACATTTGGGCTTTTATAGAAAATCAGCTGAGAGATGAAAACACCCAATGTTGGCACATTTTGAATGCGTGTGACTTCTGCTTAGACAATTGGTACAATTTGTCTCCAGTCATCCACAAAGAACTTGTGGCATCCCTTCAAAGGTGATTTACAATTGTTTTGTAATACAAAGGTGATAAATGTGTTATTGAATAGGTGTTCATAATGTTTTTACTCTTCAGTGTATGTACGAGCGTGTGTGAATATGTATTTAAAATACATTGCATGCACACACATTTTAAAAATAAATGTAATTATAAATTTATAAATTGACATTTTTTTAAAAAAAATTTGGGAACGTATTATAATATAGATAAATAATAATCAAACACATTTACAGAAATATTTTCTTCCAAAAAAATTATAGTAAGGTTACTGTAATGCTTTTAAAACCAAAACATTTAAGACATTTTATTCTTTTTTTGTTATAGTTAACCAAATAAACCTAATATCCATTTGAGTTAAATCATTTGTAGTTTAGAAAAAAACATAAATATAGTTATCAATAATTAAAAACCTATAATTAAACAGAGTTATAAACTAATAGGAATTGCTTGCTCAAAGAATTATGATTTAACTATAATAAATCTTTTAGGAAATATATATATATTGTAAATATAACAAAAAGTGGAACACAATTCAGAGTAGGAAAAGTAATCTGATATTGAGGAGTAATCCGTATTCGAAATTTTTTTCTGGAAAAGGTAGAGTAATAATTAAGTTGGGATTTTCACAAAAAAATTCGAAGAGTTCTGTCTTTTTCAGCAGACATTTTCCCAAGATTTAATTAGTATTGTTTCGCAATCTCTTGTTAAGATTCTATTCATCTAAGAATACCGAGTGTTCACATACAACTACATTAAATTACACAAAAAGGGAAAGGGAATCATCATAATGTATCATCATGTTAAATTTAATTAGAGCATTTAATATTCCTGCTAAAATTTCTTTTTTTCTTATTTTTACTAATAGAAAATTCCATATCCCTGTCTTGGAATTAAATTATCTACACGCACTTTAAAAAATACCGTTTTATCTAGATTAAAAATATTAAATACCTTCAAAAGGAAAGAAATATTTTAACCAAGTCAGCCATAATATACATTGTAAGTGTAACGTGACTTTCGCAAAATGAACATTTCGTTACTTTTGATGAGAAAAGTATTAAAACAGAATGTAAATTACTTTTTGAAAATGAAGCATGGAAGGCATTCTAGTGTAAAATGAACTTAAAAAAAATGTAAGAAAAACATTTAGTTTGATCTTAGAGTAATTAAAATTCTTTATCCCCATGGAATTAAGTGTTGGAAGGAGTTAAAAACTGGAGGAAAAACTTGCATTGATAGATTTTTACTATTATTTACTTATTGTTTATTGTAGTAAAACTTTCACACACATCAAAACTTTTAAAAAAATAGGCTTTTTGAAAAAAAGAAATTTTTTATATTACTCTGGGTAATATGTTTCTTTTAAGTTTTCAAAAATGACAATTATACCAAATGCACTCTTAATTGATGTCTTAAAATAACTTTTTTTAATTAAGCTTTAAATATGTGTTGGATGTGATGTTCTACGATTAGAAGAACTATTCTGAATCTTCGACAATTATTGGATTGGAAAGGAAGTAATTTCAACACAAACACATTTAATTTAATTTGTGAAATATCTTCCTTTATGTTCAATTGTTTGTTTCTATTTTTCTGATAACTTCATGAATCTCTCTCACTGAGTTTCGTGTCTTTATTATCGAAAAAGCTTGTCAGAGTGTGATTTGACGTCATCATTATTATTAGAATGTTTACCAATTAAAAAAATGTAAAATTCGAAATAAATGATAATTAGATCCTGCAAGGTCAAGGCTGTATGGATGATGCGACATCTCTTCCTAACAAAGTTACAATTCACGTGTCTTGCTAAAGATTATGTTAAAGGTGCATTATATATATATAGGTTTGTACCAATTAATAATACTGTAGGCATGTGATTTTTTATCCTCGACCTTATACCATCAAATTATCACTTATATTAAAGTTAACGAAACCTTTTAAATGGTAAAAATTTCAGTGATAATAATAAAGACTCAAAACGCTCTTGGTTGAGTTTTTGGCTGATAAGGACCAGAAACTGTATAAGGGCGAAATTATGATAATGACAGATATATATATTGTTATATATATATATATATATATATATATATATATATATATATATATATAATTGCATGTTTTCAATTTTTAAAATGACATTTGTCTTATCAGCTCAAAAAAGATTTGACTCGTATATATACATATATATGCACACTCATGGCCAAAAAATTTAGCAGATCAAGAAATAATTGTTGCGGGATCTTAACGAAACTTGGCATGCAGGTACATGTCGGGGAGATATGCAAATGATTAGAAATGTAGCGTGATTGCGCATTACGTAGAGCCGGTAGAGGGCATTTAACGTCGTTCTCCGTGGAGTATAAAACAGGTAATCAAAGCTTGTTTGAGTGTGCTGAATCATTTACAAAGGAAGTGCTAAGGTAGACATGCCATTACGCCGTTTTCGAAGACAATATGAGCAGCTGTAGCAGTTTGAGAGGGGGAGAATCATCGGCATGATGGAAGCTGGGTGGTCAGCTAGACGAGTAGCTCGTCAATTAGGACGCTCTGATTGCGTTGTGAAGAGATGTTGGGACACGAAGACATCGTAAGAAATTCACGCGTACAGCCAAAAGCTTCATCGACCGCCATCTAGGCACAGATAGCCCGTTCACTAAGGGCCATTGTGTCTTTTCGAACCATACGAAGGCTCCTGGCTGAAGAACATTTGGGATCGCAGCACCCATTACGTGGCCTGCCCTTGACGCCTGCCCATCGACCCCCGCCATCATATCGCCATCGTGAAATAGCCATCATATGTATGTGGCCCTTGTGAAATAGCTAACATATGTATGCGGCCCTTGTGAAATAGCTAACATATGTATGCGGCCCTTGTGAAATAGCTAACATATGTATGCAGCCCTACAGAAAATTGATTGAGTACCTCTGCTCTATAGGTCGATTTCCAGTGGCACGAAGCTACAATTGGGCCTTCATTTACAAAAGAGTTCAAGATCAACATTGAACAGAATTTAACCCGGTCTTCAGTGTCACCAGGGTTTATGACATACCGGTCCCGAGTTCGCAACCTTAATCATTAAGCTACCACGGATACATTACACGATGGGTCTTTAATTAGACCAGAATTTGAGCTCAAGACTCAGTAGAAATAATACCAAATGTGTGAGGTCATGAACAAGACGACTCGATTACATCAGCAACGTATTCAGAATTTGAAAAAAATTGTTTTAATGTTTTCGATATTTAATTTATACTTTAAAATAATTGATAATTCAAAACGTTCTTGTGTTGCAGAATATATTGCTACTAATTTTGTATAAAGTAGTGTTAATAATTTGTATTTGAATGTGTAATGCATTTATATTACTCTATGTTATTTTTATTATATGTTAAATCTGTAATATTCACAAGCCACGCCGTCAGTTACGTTATAATGGCGATTCAATAGGAACTTTGCGAAATATTGGCGATAGGGCCAAGTTGGCCTCATTTTTGGCGACCAGGTTTGCGAGTTCCAGACTCTCTGGATTCTTCTAGAAATTTGTTGAGAAATCCAATAATTTCACGTTCTATGACGCAAGCGCATCGTTCTCGAAGTTTCCGTCACGGCTATAAATAGAGCGATACTAGAAGAAAGAAAAATCCACTTTCGTCGATTCCTTATCAAAGACTCTCAGATATGGGATCAAGGGCTGCAAGCAGCTCGTATGTCCAATGACTCACCGTAATTCACCGTAACAGTCAGTCTGGTTTTGGCTAGCAATTAGTAAACTTGTCTTTACCGTGATTAGCTCGGCTGTACTTGGAAATAAACTTATAAATACGTGTAATTTAGATACTGTTGAAGTTGTGAAATCCTTCTGATATTTATCCTGCGAATTTTTCTGTTGAATCGTGTTTGAAGGATTAATTTTCTTCTATAAATTCACATCGCTCTTTAAGAACTATTTTGTTGTTTAAGACTGATTTCTATAAAATCCTCGAACCCCGATCAAAGTAACAATATAAATTGCTTCACTTCTCTAATTATTAAAATTAAGAATCCATGATTTCTTTAAAATGAATCAATAAACTAAAAACTATAATTAACATTCAATCAAGAATTTGTTAATCAATAATAATAGCATCTTTAATGTAAATGTCAAAATCGAAATTTTGGCTAAATGAATATAATGCATTATGATGAAAATTGCATGAACTTGTAAGCTTTTGAATAAAACTTGCTCATATAAACTTATTTTTTTTCTAATATATTATAAAATATAATAATTTTTTATCTTAAAAAATGATGATTTTTTAAAAAATAACTACAATTTTTCTATGCAATAACATCGTTTCGTTTTCGGAAATGTGTAATAATAAAGAACAGGAAAATAAATTAACAATTATTGGTTTAATTCCAATTCAAAGAAAAATGATTTTAATTAAACATTATTTTTTCTGCTCATTGGCATTGCAAAGCATTAGAAGCAATAAATAATCCGATTATAAGTATGAAAATTAAAGTTAATTAATTAAATAAGCAACAACTAAATATTCTAACTATTCACTTTGCAGTATTAACATTGCAGAAATAACTAAATTAAAAAAAATAATGAAAATTATCGCTCAAAAATTCAATGGATGTGTTTTCATAATTTGACGATAAATTATTGCTGCTTTAAGCCTTATATTATAAAAATTCTTTTTAAAAACATTTTGAGTATAATTAAAGCATTATTTTTAAAAACTTCAAATATGTGTAGGTGTATGTGAGTGTATATTTGATATAATTAGTTGAATTGAAAACTGTTTTTTTTTAAATTTATGTCTTTAATTGAAAATAATACAGATGTATAATCGAAATCAACACCTTATTGAACGGATTATGCAAAAGGCTCCAATTAAAAGTAAAATGTAACGAGAAAAAGAAAATGATAACACTTAAAAAATAAGGAATTATTACCATAATCTTTTTATACCGTCAGAGAACTTCTGATTGGGTATCTATTTATTAAAAAAAAAAAACGTTTAAACTAAGGTCGTTAACGAACATTTTCTCGCTGCTTACTGAAACATTTGAACTTTAATGTTTGATTAAAAATGTCGAGATACTTTCTCCAAAGCACGTCCAGTATATAACTTGGGTAGTTAGAAATTCATTTTTCTAAACTCCGTACAATATATCGTTCCTGTGGAGCTATTTGTTTTAATTAGATGACATTTATGCAAGAAAAGAAAATCATTTGGAAAGTTTTCATTCTTTTCACTAAGTGATTAAAAATAAATTGCTATCTTTTAGGCAATAATTAAATGCTAGAATGTACTTAAACATTCATCAAAGATGTATTATCTGGATAGAGCTTACTCGATTTTATTATTTATTTCAAATTTCTCTTAATTTTAATTTTTTTAAGGTAAGGGATTCTGATATGGATGTTAGTATAAATATTTTCTATACAGTTTTGGTAATCTTTCTTTTGCCAACAAATAATTAATTGTTTATGAACGTCATTTTTTAAGGAAACTCAAAAGCTCTCTTTTAGAGATTCACGTCCTAATTTTGAATTTGTTTCAAGGAATGAAAGCATCATCAAGCTGGCACACTTCTTTCCAAAACTCCACAGTGACCGCGGTAGTCTAATAGTCATGGTTATGAGTTTCCAGCCTGCTATTCAGGAGTTTGATCTTTAGTGCCTCTGAAAATTCACCGTGTAGAGGGACTCATGCACTTTAAATCTATCTTGGCTGAAAGTCATCTTGTTGGAGTGGTTTGGTAGTTCGAAGAGGGGTTACAAATCATTTGTCTTCCTCGTCACTCTCTCTCTCTCTCTCTCTCTCTGGATCGAGTTTCAAAATTACGTGATTTTTCGCCAATACTCTTGTGTTACTGAAAATTTTAAATTAAAAAAACATTCACTAACTCAAGTAATCAGAGAAATTTGGGGCTCCCAAGGAAATATTAAATTTAGGTTTATAAATTTGAACCTCTTTCAAACGATAAGAGAATCATCAAAGCTGGCACACCACTCATCAAACTTCCACACCTATCAGTGTGAAATCTTCTGCTGATTTAGCGAGTTTTAGCCCCGCTATGCAATGGACTTTTAATAACATAAAGACTAGAGCCTACATTTCGATGGAAATACTGCCGCTCTCGAGCTCATGATCATGGCCACTCTTCTACCGCTGTCACCTTATGTTGTTATTTTTTCCTCTCGGCATCTATTAATACCTTAACAATCACCAGGTTTTTAAGAAATTTAAAAAAAACCTGAAACTTTATACAAACAAAATGAATACAAACAATACAAACCCTCCACATAAGGTTATGATGCCTCCCTACGGGCACCCCCATAGTTTGAGAAACTCTGCATTATACATAATCGGATACATGAAATAGAAACAAAAAGTTTACCTGGTATAAGAACATGTATTTACACTTTGTTACTTTTGAGCACTTCAGCTCAGAAATAAGACACGCAGAAGAAACAGAAACCAAATCCTCACACCAACATTTTGACTGAAGCTTGGATGAAAGTGTTAATTCAAGTTGAAATAAGAATTATAATTGTGGTTGCAGTAGCCCAATTGTCAAAGTCATGGACTCGTATCTGGCGAGCCTTGAGTTCGCGACTAGGGCCAATGAAGACCCGTCGTATAGAGGGGGACGTTTCACATTGAATCAGTCGTGGCCCAAACATTTTTCCATTGGTGTATTATGGAAGTTAGTAGAGGGGAAAATACCAGTTCAGGTGTCCTGCTCGTCTCTTCACCGTGGCTCAAATTTACGAGGTTCATCGCCAACAGCACTTGTGCAGCTTTATAAAGCGACGTTAATATTCCTTCACTCAAAAAACATAATTACGTTTTGGTTTTGAATAATTATTATTGCAATTATTTAAAGCACCCACTACAATACTTGAATTAATTATTTTTTTCATAAGAAAAGTAAATTTTTAAAAGTACTTTTGGATAAGATGGGTTCTAAATATTGCATCGATCGCAATACAGGATATTTGTATTTTGAACAATCAGAAATTTTTTATCTGGTACTATATATATGACAAAAGTCATGTATGAATAAATTTCATATATTCATAGTAAAGCAATATATTCATAACAACTGCGCCCATCATTTTCTCATAATCCGAAAGTCATAGAATATATCTACTCTTTTCAGCATCAATGCTATTCACTATTGAAAGCGAGTTTATTATATGTTCAAATGTCATTACTTTCGTGTAATACTGAAATCTAAGTATAGTCTGGGGAAAGTCTGGAAAACATGATAGATAAAACAAAACTTGCATAATATCATTGAATGGACCTACATATAAAACATACACAGTTATGGCACACATCTGTTTCCTACTTATTTGTTTCTTTATACATTCGTTGCTTGCTTCCTAACCCACATGTTTAGTATTGTCTTTAAGAGTTATAAACAAGATATTCTCTGTTTATTATCTCTTGAAGAATTGTCCATTCCATACTTCATTTCTGTAAAATCATGCACAATTTCTATTATCTAGGAACTTGGACTTAACTGATGGACTGTCATAAAGAAAACGAAAATAAATGATGGCATCTTGATGTACGACCACGAACACTCAAACTTGTCTAAGTACGTATTACTTGTCTTGACAGCAGTGGCAATTCATAAGTTTAGGTATTCAAGAGAAACGATGCTTCATTTTTCACTTTAAGGTATTTTCCTAGAAATAAAAGGAACAATTCATTTATAATAAACTAACTTTAAGTAAACATTTTTACTTGCATCTAACAGTAATTTGTAAACTACAACCAGTGGTCTAAATGTGCCATTGGTATTTGCTATAATATAAACTTTACTACTGGTAATTTTCCAATAGACAAAAATAGCAATTTGGTTTTTGTTTTTATTTCTTTCCTTATTTAAAATATAATAATTCCATCAGTACCTGTCCTTACTAAAATGAATGTCGTAATTTTTCTCTTCCACACAGAGCAATTTTCTAAAGCTTTTGTTCATTTTTGTTTATTTTTTCTGCAGTTAAAAACAAGGTAATTTTCGTATCAATATAATGTAAAATTGTTTTGTACAGCAAGAAAATGAAATTTTTCTTAGCGTTCCTCAAAGAATGATGCATCATGTGAAACATATCTGTGTATTCATATATATATATATATATATATAAGAATGGTTGCCTTGTAATATAAAGGTAATTATGTTAATATAATATTTTAAGAAACGAACGAGTTATGCTTCTAATTGACGCTTAAATTATCCAAAAACTAGTTTATTTCTAAGATGATGTTATTTCATCAAGACTTTGAAATTGTATAATAACTCTTCATTTCTCTGTGGCACAGTAGTATAGGAAATTACAGGTGAAGGTTTGCTGGTCAAGAAACATGATTAAACCTTCATTATTGGTTCATAAGGCCAAGTTTTGCTATTGTTCTACTATGGCTAATATGCCTCACTGTTCTGGTTAGCCTTTTTTGGTTTATAACTATTATGGAATTTTTATATAGCATTTTAGATGTATGTAAAAGTTCTGAGAAAAATCTCCACATAAAACACATTAAATCATTCATGTTGGGACTAAGTGAAACATAATTATGTATTACAAAAGATGTACTAAATTCAGATAAATTAAAAGTTATCATACTTTACATATTATAAAATACATTCACAAATTTTTGAAACATAAACAAAAAATGAAAATCAATATGAATACAAAATATCAAACAGGATATTGTACATTATTATATATGAGTACAAAGTATATGATAATATTAGTTTTTCTAGCATATCTAAAAACACATGTCAACTTTCCTAAATTATAATATAATTATTTAAAAAGCTTTTAAATACAATAAAAATAGGTAGATTAATTTTTAATTATAATGTGCCTATAAAGCAAGAAAGCTTAAAGTGTAATTGTATAGAATTTAAGGAATTTATAGATAAATATCACCAGCATTTTACTAATGGTGACCTCAATATTATAAAAGACAATAAAATCTAAGAAATATTATGCCCAATAATAATAAAATTATAAAAAAAAATCAATTATATAACGATATTGAGCAATTCATTTTCAAAACAGCTATTAAATATAGTATACCATTAAAGGCTTTCACAGAATTCAAATGTAATACTTCACACAACAGTTTAATAAATATATAACTTTAGTACATATATTAATACCTAAGAGGCTGTCGCAAAACACAACTGCCCTTTTTCTTACAAAATAAGTTATACTGGTAGAGGTATCTTAAGGCAAATCCACTGCAAAATGAGTCACGCTAATAACGACCATTGGGAAATTTTGTTTACCGACGAGAACATTTTTAACTTTGAAGAATCTTTCAACCGTCAGTATGACCGCGAATACTCAATGAGCACCCAAGATGATGAAGAGAAAAAATTTTTCAACATCTAGCTTCCTTAACTGTTTAAATGGGGTATTATGTATGAAGGAGGTTTAAAGATTCATTTTTGCGAGACAGGCGTGGAAACCGATGCAAACGTTTGTCAAAATTCTCCCATAGAAACAGTATTGAAGCCTCTGAATATAAACTTGGTCAATTGAAACGAATGGACTATTCAACAAAATTATGTTCTTGTCCATAAGTAGAAAACAAGTATATAAACAAATATTTTAAATCAATTCCTATGCAGGTCAACAAAGAAAAATTTAAAATTTTAGTTTCTTCTTTTAAATAAGTACAATTAATATAAATATGTACATACAGATGATAGAATCACAATTTTAAATGGCAAAATAGAAAGCAAAAAAAAATTATTTTTTTCCATTTTTCTTTCTATATATGGAGTTAGACTATTATTTTTGTGTTTGTTACTATTTATTCATTCATTACATTTAATTATTCCAATTAAATAGTACAGTAAAATAAATCACATTCTCAGTAATTAGGCCATATCAGGTGAGATACCCATAACTTTTGGAATAAAAGTTTAACACTCTATCCATCACGCTATAGGGACACAACAAGCGATTTCCCTTTTAATATATGGTGTTGGCCTATTATTTTTGTTTGTTACTATTTATTCATTGATTAAATAGAACTAATGAACTAATATTTAAAACAAAATCTGTATTAACATCAAGTGCCATCCACTACAAGTTAAAAAATATAGTTAAACTTGAGTGGATGAATAAAAATTAATTTATTAGCGATTGAAGATTTGAACAAGATATATATACAGAGAGAGAGGGTGAAGTAATTGTAGGAATTGTGAATGACCAGGCAGTTGTTGGAAGAGATCGTGCCGGACTTTATTCCTTCTTCAGATATGCTTACTGGAAGTTCATGTTTAAACTCACTCGACTATAAATTATATTTCGAATCGGAAACATAAGTGTGCCAAATACGTATCCCTCACAAAACAGTCTTAATCCTTAAGGAAAGTAAGGATAAATATTCCTGTGGAAGTAGAGCGTGCCTCGATAGATATTTAGTCAATGAGATTTCAGGCCCTTGTGAAGTCGTCAATGGCCATTTTAAATAAAAGATGCAACATGTTAAATTTAAAGATAAAATAAAACTTTAAGTATGTTTATTTTATATCCGATTGCAAAGTTTTTATTTTTATTTTAACTCATTTTTATAGTTGTATCCACTATTATAGCACTACTATGCGTATCATTTTACGAATGCAGAGAAAATAATCTTGCCTATTATCTATCGAAACGAAATGGACGCACATTTGTACGAATGTATTGATAAAGATATTTAACGAGATACTAATCATATCACCAAATATTTACATGCTCTCCTCAGAACATTTCAACATGGATTTGTTACAGCGGAGAATGCAGGACACCAGTCGAAAAACATCTGGGAGAGTTGCGCGTAATTTTGTAATCTTTTTTTGCGTAATACAATTTTTACACTACTTTCTCATGTCTTTCCTTCGGCTTTTTCTCTAATGACACGTCTAGGTGATATTTCCGCCAAAGCTTTCCAATACGGTTATGATTTGTACAGATGCTTTCTACCTCCTTCCAGGTTTTGAATTATAACATGTATAAATGACGAAATTAAATGATTTTTAGTATTGAGGTCAAAATCCTCTAAAAACATCATTCCCCTTTTACTCGTCTGTGTGTTTCACTAATAGCTGTTATGCGTCATTCTGATGACAGTTTAGAGTTTGTTTCATATGATATTGAAATTTTCACCATTTTGTGTAAGCCTGTTCATATGATTCGTATTATTTTAATTCAATTGTCAAGATAACATTTTTTGGTGAATTAAATTTATTCCTCACATTAAAAAATGTTAACTGTTTCATTTTCGTATTTTTTCGAATTTCTTTCTAATCACTAATTGAGTCTGCAAGAAAGTGTGATTATTCTGTAATGTTAATAAGCTGTGTTAAAAATCTCTTTACACATATTTTTTAAAGAAAATTTTATTAAAAAATCTTTATTGTAATAACATATTTAGAAAAAGAACAGGATAAGAATTAATATTAGTGTATCGTAAATGTTTTGATTAATACATAAGAATATTGTATTAGGCTTACACTTCATAGAAATAAAATATTATAATACGTTTGAGAGAAAAATATCTTCTCTCAATCGTTGTATCAGAGTGATTATAGAGATCCTTCAACAGAAGAATAGTCTCTTATTACTTATGAGTTAAACCAAGCATTGTATTGATGTTTAAAAAAATGAAGTAAACTATATTTACAGTATTTTTGAAGCCTAATTATATTATTATGCAAAATTGAACACCCTAATATTAGAACAACAATACAAAACATCCACTGCCAGTCACAAATAGTTTATATAATATAAATAGTTAATATATGACACATAAACAAAGGAAATGTTGTTTATGCAAAATGTGTCAAAAGTTGTTTAACCATATGTTCACTTAACGATTTTTAGATATTTTGGACAGAAGTAAAAGTACTTTTGGAATAATTGTCTACTTTTTTTTACTGTAAAATTTATAACATGTATTGACTATCCTACATATACTCAATTACTTTTTGTAATAAAAAAAATTGAAAATAAAAATAAAGCAAAATTCAAAAGAAAATATTTTTAGAAACATATAATCTTAAAATCCTGCATCTAAAAATGAATAATATATTCTTTTTCAAGCAAATATATTCTCGAATAATTCCCGTTTAAAGTTTACTTAAGCATTTAAAAGATTTATTTCCAGAGTTTTAGTACTCTTAAAGACGAATGTAAATGTATGTAGCTGTGTTTGAATTGCTCAATGGCTGTGGTACATGTGAGCAGATTTATTTCATAATAGTATTTTCTCTGATACATTAGATCTGTCAAGTATTTCCGAAAATTAGAATTCTTTTCAATGTCTATAGTTGAATTGAAATAATAGATTTGCTTTATATGACTGTACATTAGATTGGACCAAATAATTTTTTTTCAGAATTTCAAAATCTACCGATGTGAATAAGTTGTCCACGGTATACAGACAATAGAAAATATCCGAATAGAAATAATTTTTATGTTAAGTACTCCACAATGAAATGAAATTTAGGCATTCGGGCTTTTTTATGGTAAAATGTCAAAGTTGTTTCTGTTAAAGTGAAACGGGCATTTTTTAGTATTTTTTTTAGCATTAATTGTGTTGAGAGGACACTTACTAAATAGTTAAAAGAAAAGGAACATCAATTATACATTTTGATTCTTCAGTATTAATTTTTATTTTAAAAAAATTATAAAGCGTAAGACGGAAAACAAAAACTTGGAACGGACTGACTCAATGGAGGGAGGGGGGGAGCTCATTTATGACATGTAACAATGATCTTATACTACTTCCTGCTCTCTAGTTATTATTTTTGATTATTTATATCAGAGCTTCAAAAAATTTTTATCCTTGCGGACCGGTCAACGTTTGATAATTTTACTGTGTCACGTTGGGGTTGGAGGGAGTTGATTGTTTAGATTTTAGATTGTTTTGATTTAATAATTTTAATTTAATACCTTCAAAATAAACGAGAGTTACACCAAAAAAACGAATATTAAGTAATTTAATGAGGAATATAAAGTGGTTTACATCGAAAGTCACACACCCTTGAGAAATATACCACAGTAATTAAAATGAAAGTAATTTAATGTTTCTTGTGGAGCCCGTTACTATTTGATTTACGGACAGGTATTAGTCAGGTGCCCGGGTGTTCGCAACCGCTGTTTTATGTAGTAGAAAAGTAATTTTATTTTGAATCTAAAATTTTCTAGTCAAAGATATTATTTCTTTATAATTTTTTTCAAAATTTGGTTCAATTGCAGGAGCATTAAAGCTTGACATTATTTTTTTAAACTTATTTTTCTTCTAATCCCCATACCACCAAACATCTTTACGCATAAGTATAAGTTATGTTAAATAATATTTTTTTTTCTTCATGTTACCATGATACACCTCATTGTATATGTTAAATATAACTCTTTAAATAATATTTTTTTAAAGAAAAATTCATATTTAATACAAAATTACTCTTTGGTTATGCATGCAATATTTAGATAAAATCCAGAGTTTAGTTAAAACATATTTTTAGTAATGTTAAACATTTACATTTAATAAATAAGTAAACATGCGATATAATGTTTACAATTCTGTCTAATAATATTTTTTTCTTCATGTAACCGTGATCAATTCCCACTGCAACAAATTAAATATTACGTTATGTAAATAATATCTTTTTTAATTCATATTAAATGCAAAATTACTCCTTGTCTATGTATGCAATACTTAGATAAAATAAATAATTTTGTTGAAACATATTCTTAGTACTGCTAAACGTTTACATTTACTAAATAAATAATTATGCCATATAATGTCTATAGTACTATACAAGAATAATTTATTTTTTATAATAGTCGGTAAAATAAACGTGTATTTTATAACATTAAAATAAAACCAATAATGTAAAAAACAACATTTTTTCCCCTTTTTCAAATGAAAAGTATTCTGCTTTAAGAAACCATATCATATACCATATTTAAAAGGCAAATCCTTATCACTTAAAAAAGTAATTTTCGGGTAATCATCACTTTTAAATTTGCATTAACATACATTATTGCTTCTCTCGAGGGAACAGAAGAAGAGATGCGTTATTCAGACTAAGAACTCTTAAATTCCTTCATCTGAGAGCAAACTATGAAAAATTAATATTCCTAATTTCACCGACGAAATAATTAGTTTAATAGGACAATAAACTGCTACATGCATTAACGAATTCGTAAACTATCGGCTAAAGTTAATTATAATTTCATCTCGCTGCCTGGCTTAATCGTTGTGTATGTAAACCCTTTCTGCCATGTATTCCATTGCTAGATTCCTAAACTCATTATAACATCCTTACACTCATAACACCTCTGTAATTCCCGTGTTTGCCTTGACAGCTATGACTCTAAGTAAATACCCTCAGTTTCTACGCTCTCCGGTGAAGATAATGATGCTATGGTTAGAAAAGCTAATTTGAATGTTGCTGGTAGTTACAATTTAAAGCACTTCATGTCATGTTTTATCATCTTCATAATTGTTCAGCGTTAGGGATGTTATGGCCAACTAAAGATTGTTAATTTCGTGTTAAATATTTATTTAAATTGCCAGGTATGAAGTAATATCCCTTATTTTTTAACAGCAAGAAAGGTTTTAAGGAGTATATTTCGGAGAAAGATTTAATGATACATATATCTCCCATTATTTCTTCACGAGAGCTTTAATATCTGGGCTCTCTTTATGTTGGAGGAATAAGATTCCCACACACAGTTTGGGTATTAATATATTCCATTTATTATTAAAACCATTAATATTTTCTACTAAGTACTAAAAGCTAAAAGGAAAATCTGCACTCTTATATGTCATTTTAATTTACAAGGTATTTAAAACCCACGATAAGCCTCACTGAGAAAATGCAAAGATTCGATAAAAATTCAAATAATTTTTAAGAATATTGTGGTTGTGTGTACACCTTATAAATTATTTAAATTATTTTAATGAATAATAATTTATAAGATGTTTAACTGAAACATTATTAATGGTTTTAATGTAATTATATTTTAGAAATCTTCTTCATTTAAATAAAATGCTAATGTGTGATAGAATTTATAGCTAAGCTATACATTCCACTTAAATGAAATTTTATTAATTTACATATTAATTTACACATAAACTTCAAACTATACTTATTTATTAAGAGTTTTATTTAATATAATTAAATCATCACAGAATAATTTTATTTGCAATTTGTAGATATTTATTAATACAGACTAATTAAGGCTCTATATCGTTCATATTGATGAAAGCACGCATTGCAGAAAAAATCCTGAAAAATGATCCAAAATATATAGATTAACACATACTAAATGTTGTAAAATGTATTTTTTTTAAAAAGCAATGAATTTTTATAAAAGAGTAATCAAAATAGTAATTCGTTTTGTAAGATATCATAAAAATTCAAGCATTACTTATATATATATATGATTCGTATTAGGTTGAAAAAAAACTACAAACAGCAGGTCGGATAAGAATTTAATTAAGATTATTTTTTTTAATAGGTGCCAGAAATAAACGATATTACGGGTAATGAGACTGCATTGATAGAGGTTTAACGAATAGACATTGTAATTGATTAATTCCCTTTGTAATGCGAGTTTCTACAAATCAGGTACTTTTTTTATAATTATTTTTACATTTTTCTAACTGTATTAAAAAGCATAAAAATCTATCATTGCATATTCACTCTGAATAATAATCATAAATTTATTTAATAAAATCGAGTTTTTGCAAATATTTTGTATATTTGTTTAAATTTGAATCGATTGATATAAAGAATACCATTAACCGAGTTACTGAAATATTATACTAAATTACATTTATTTTTGAAAAAGGTATTACGTAAATACGTAATGAAAAATAAAAATCAGATTTTTTTGAAAACAGGAAAAGGTAGTATTTAATATTGTATTACTTTATTTATGTACTATTTACAGCCAATTATTTTAACTTTTGTTTAAGGAAAAGAAAGAAAAACTTAGATAAGTTAATAAGATAGATTTTGAAATAAAATATCCTATACTATATCGAATAACATCATCAAGAGTATTTTTTAAGTCTAAGTGCCTCCAAAAATCTTTTAACCGTGCAAATCCAAATTTAATATATTTAATCTTTAAATATTCAGTCTCTTAAAAAATCACAAATATATTATTATTTTCACTTTTGAGTTGCAAAGTTTATTATCTTATTTTCATGCAGGAATTATGAAGATGATATTACCACACTAAATAATGATCTGCTTTATCGATATATTTTCGTGAATATTTGTAGATATAAAAGGAAACAAAATATAATATTACATATTTTCTAACGCTATATTTCTTCTTAAGGTTTTCTACTAAAAATCTTGCAAAATGAAGCAATAAAACATCTGACATTGATCAGAAATATCGGGAAAATGATCCCGTTTCTAACTCCTTTATATTATCAAAGTTCTGCTTTGATTTTAAAACACTTTATTTAAATAAATTTTTCAATATATCAACAGTTTACATAAGAGTTTTTGTATATTGGATATAAAATGTCGATACTATGTTTTATGGAAACTGTGTTACGCATTGAAACTCTATACAAAATATAACACTCAAAACATAGGGATAACCAAAAGACAGACATCGCATTATGTTATAAAATGCATATTATCTGTACAATAAACCACGGGAGAAGCATATATGTACACACACACATATATATATAGAGAGACAGAGAAAGAGAGAGAGATAAAGAGAGATAGAGAAAGAGAGAGAAAAGAGAGAGAGAAAGAGAGAGAGAAAGAGAGAAAAGAGAGAGAGAAAAAGAGAGAGAGAGAAAGAGAGAGAGAGAGAGAGAGAGAGAAAGAGAGAGAGAGAAAGAAAGAGAGAGAGAGATTTCAAAAATATACAGAAAATAGTTATTGACCTGAGATAACTATATCATGATAGTATAAAGTCTTAGCCTCAGTAGTACTAAAGCAAACTCGTGTCCTTAGGAACCAGGATTGCAAGTTTAAACAAAGTTTTGCGGCCAGCCAACCTTCACCTATATTTGCCAATACTCTGGGCCATAGTGAGAGTAAGAAATATCTAGAGAAGTTTAACTATTATTACAAATAAAACCATAATCTATTAATGTAAAACGATAATATTATAGCCTATAATTACACACACACACACACACACACACACATACATATATTATGCTTTACAGTCGAATTAAGATATTTTGCGTGACGGAATCAATTAATTATTTGCAGTTCTTGAGGAATGAATAGGCCTGGTACCTTAAATTCACGTTTATCTATAATAACATTAAAACACAAAACTAGTAGCAACACACAATGCAAGACAAAAACACATGCGGTTTATATTATGTTAACAAAAGCAGCGTTTTTGTGTTTCAGAGATCTCATCTACTTATATTCACCGTGAACCTATTAAAATCATACGAATTTCAGTAAAGATTCTCTGTTTAAAACATGTAGGTGGGTGATACAATATTGTATCATCCTTTTAAAAATGTTTAAGTTTTAGTTTTGGTACGATGAGGCTAAACTTATATTTTGCTATGTGGTTAAGTTCGAAATTAAATATCAGGCAGTGTATTGGAGGGTTCAAGGCCACTATGAATTAAAATTCTTCGAGAGAAAATTTAAGTGAATTATTTCACACACAATCACACAGACACATACACATCTTGACATTACTGAAAAGGGAAAACATTCCCTGTTAATATTTTTTCAAAATATTAGATAGGGCATGTGAAAAACATATCAAACTGTCCGATTGTTATTTTAGGCAATCGTAATTTAGTCCTTCAAGAATTGCTGAAAAGAAACTTTTTTCAAACAACCGTGAGTAAAGTTTTAAAATATTATCCTAAAATTCTAAATTTAGAAAGCATTTGTATATCTAATTATTATAGGGGAATAATCTCAGAAAAAAAAGAGACAAAATGCTAATAAAGTGAAGAATAAAGGTTTCAAGTATCTAAGACTCATCAGTAAAAATTGACAAGAATCTTGAACGGTGGTTTTTTCATTATCTATCCCCCTGTGTCGAGATTCCATGAATTTGATCCCCTTTCACAATTGCTCAAAATAAGCGGTTACTTCTTTGCAAGCAAAAAATGGCAAAAAAGAGGCTATTAAATTATGGAAAAAACATACGTTTTAGAGATGAACTGATAGTTTGCGCTTCCCACGGTCAGCGTATAATATAAGTATGTCAACGTGACATGAGAGCGCGTGGCAAGCAAGAAACTCTTTTACCAAGTTTTTCTAGAAGCCCCAGCGAAGTTTAGAATTTTTCTCATGACACGTGTGAGGGCTGGCAGCTTAGGTAATATATGTATTTTGCCGGCAAGCTGAATTATGAATGTTATACGATTATACTCAGAGATTTTGTGATTCTGTCACTTTAAGATATTTTTAAAGATGAATTTATCTTCAAACAAGACTGTCGCTTTTGGTTTAACCCCTTAACTGTTGAGGAAATGTTATAAAATTCCGTTATTCCCGCAGGAGCACTTTGTAACGCGGTTTTTTGGGTGAAAAAAAAAAGGTGCGTGTTTTTTCACCTGAAAATCGCTTACTTTCACTTTGAAAAAGAAAGGGGGAAAAAAAGGATAAAATAATAAAACGAAAATAAATAGTTAACCTGTAAATTTACAATTTAATGAAAAATGAATTATAACTTATGTGTTCTGTGATATATCCTGAAACATGGCTGAACACATGACCAGTATCACATTCAGTGAGTTCATACAAAAAATTAAAAAAGCTCCTATTACACATGGTAAGTGAAAATAACAGCAAATGAAGAATAGAAAAAAAACAAGGAAAGAAACGCCGAGTATGAATTTTATCGTTCCCGGAATATACCCTTTCAAATTTCTTCCCCACCTCTTATCTGAAGTAAGTAAACTCTTTAGAAGCACTGCCAATGTCATTTTGTTGTATTCCAAAGCCGTCGTACTAGTTTTAAACAGAACAGAACAATACAAAAAGTCCACCTTTGAAAGGACGGATATACACGTCCGCGGCACTAAACGCACCATCTCAGCAGGACGTGTATACACGCCTGCGACACTTAAGGGGTTAAAGAAAAAAATCCAACTACTTCATTTGCTGACTCTTTCTTCCATTTTAAATGCCATGGAAAATATGTGCGCTGAATGAAAGGACAAAAATAAATTCGGGGAACGAGTTTGTGCAACTACGTGAAAAAATAGCTGCAAAATAAGTTCATTGTATGCCAGATAGTGCACAAGACGTCATTAGTCATGAGGGACACTACAAAAGAATTACTATTCACAGTGTTTTTCATTTAAAGGATTTCAAGTACTTTGTATTTTTTTGCAAATTTTTTGTAATCTCAATGTGGCAATTATATTAAATATTAAAATTTAAAAAAAATTGATTCCGAAAAAAAATTGTAATACCTTACTAGTGTTTTTTTATGTTATGCTCACCTATAAATATTTAAAGTACCATACTACAATTTACAGTTCTTTTATGCTAAAATACATTGAAATATCAAACTGCTTCGTGATTTACTTCATTATTTTAATATTTTGAATTTGAGTCGTAATTATATGTTCAGTTCAAATTTTTAATAAAACTTCCCACTTTAAGCAATAAATTTTACTTAAATAATACTTGAATATTTACACTTATTTGGTCATACTACAAATAATGAATATATATAAATTATTTCAAAATATATTTTTAAAATTTAACTCTACACATGGGGGAAAAAGTACCTTGTAAGGTTTTTATAAGATTTATATAAACCTTAAATTTATTCCATTAATAGTATTAATTTTCATAAAAAATAAAGTATAAAGTTGAATTCAATTCGTTTAAAATAGCAGAACATTCTACAACACTACACCGATTTACACACATTACGCAATTTCATTAAAATGCAGTAAGTTCAAAATTAAGTCAAACAGTGTGCTGTGACGCTGATATACCTAGACCAACCTGTCAGGAATATGTAAAATACATACACCGATTGGATAAAACTAGA
The DNA here is from genome assembly GCA_019973975.1 of Trichonephila clavata. Taxonomy (NCBI): domain Eukaryota; kingdom Metazoa; phylum Arthropoda; class Arachnida; order Araneae; family Nephilidae; genus Trichonephila; species Trichonephila clavata. The sequence continues at coordinate 43,473 of BMAO01036119.1, forward strand.
GCTTCCACTTCAGGGAAGAATATCATCGTGAATTTGTTAAGATGTAGATTTATGCAGACATAAAGATTCGATTCGAGACCACTTTCAACCGTCCGTGTCAATGTTCCCTACGGATTCTGAAGGCATTGACTTAAGATTTTTCCGAATTCTTTATTGTTTCCTGTTTGACGTTTTTAAAGGGAGAACGAAGCATAATTAATTAAAGTTGAATTTGCATGAGTCAAATTCAATTAAATTCTACCTACATTTCCAATGATTTAAACCTGATATGGAAATACAAGTCCCTAACATATATCGAATAATGATACAAGAGTTCAGAGTTATTTTTTTAATGTGTATCTAAGGAATCTACATTTCCTATACTTAAAAAAGTATTTAGAATTAATTTTTGTTTTGCTGTAAGGTATTCGAAAGAAAATGTTTCTGCATTTCTGCAATTCGAAAATTTTTATCTTATTCCATTCGAATGTATCAGGTCAAAATATCAATGAGTCAAAATATCAGAAATAATAGAAATGCTTTGTGTATAATAGCAGAATCTATAAAGGGAACCCAGTAGGATCCCGAAATGTTCAACCAGTAATATTAATTTTCATGAAACAAGCTAAGTATCGTTAGGAATTGAAAATAAGTTAAAAAGCAATGAAATAATAAAAATTATTAAATCTTTTTTTTTAAATTTTGGGGGAAATATTTCTAGCTTGTATCAGTTGTTGAAAGTCAGTAAAGTACACTAGAGAAGGTAATGAGATTCACTACTCCCCCACACCCTGCATACCACAACAGAGTTTTAATTTTAGCACAAATATTACACAAGGTGCTTTCTCTTAAGTTTTTTTTTTTACACATACCTCCCTTTTTATGAAAGGCGTCTGCGTACGAATTATGAGTTCTCTGAATAATAAGAATAATACATGACAATTTAAGCCATATTTGTTTATTGTTAATTACATGCTTATTGTAAATGTATATTTTTCTTATAATTAGCGTTTCAAAAGACAATAATGAAGTATAAAGACAGAAATGTTATCCACATTGTGCAGTTCATATATTATGACAACTATACATTTGGCGTTAAGATAAAAATATATGCATGCACATAAAATACATCTTTATTTTAGCTAAATTAAAGTTTCCTGTATGTTATTGCTTTAGTGTAAAGATAAATAACATGCCAAAGAAATTTTTATGTTTTTAAAACTCAATTTATATTCTTTAAGGAAATTATTCTTTTAATACATAGAGATTTCAATGCGGATTTCAACTAAAAGAAAAAAAAACCTGTTAATATTACTAATATTTTTCATTTACATGAATTTACTAATTTCAAATATTTTAAAAAGTATAAAAAAGTAAGAGATTATTCATTTAAATAAGCAATGTTTTAGGATTAAATGCATGTTTAAGAATGAAAAATCAATAAATGTTTTTATTGATATTTTCATAAACATAAAGAGAAATAAGGATAATTTATAAGAAATAAATTGAATTATTTGTAACATAAAATCTCTATATTTTCCTATATGTATAGTACAATTTTATAAAATTATAGTTACAATATATACTTTCACTACTTCTACATGATCAAACAAATGTCATAAGGATAAGCAGACTATTTATCATTCTAAATATAATGCATTTACGTGATTTTTTTTTTGCCTCTGACTTTTAAATATATACATTTATGAATTCAATAGGAAGTGCCATGATAGAAACTTTTTGGAATTTATAAAATATTAATGGTAAACACACATTGTGCATTCCCATAAACATAAATCGTTGATAAAAGTGTCTTTGAAGGTTCACGAATTAATTGGATCGCAATTTAATTTCAGGAAGCCTTATGCATTAAACTAAAAACATTTTTTTACGGATTTGTTTCCAAACTACTTTATTTAATTTTATCTGTTGTCTTAAGCTGGATCGTAAAATAAACTTGAATCTCCTTAGGACTTCGAATGACTAAGCTTAAAAAGTTAGTTTTAAATTGTTCGTGATTTATATCGTAGACATAAAAGACTTTAAATCTCGTTAACGTTAACAAAAGCCTTAAAGAAATTTGCCAATCCCCTAAAATGCTTTATTTAGAATGGCATGTGAAAATTAAATTTAGGGCTGTAATCATGGTTCTTTTAGACTTAGTCTGAGCTAAAAGACAATTGAAAATCCAGATTTACTCACAAATGAAAGTTTATTTTTAAAGTTGCACTCATCCATTACAGATTTCTCAATGAAATTGTTTCCATTTACTATAGTATTTTGGTTGAAGCTCTCATTTTAATCCTATCTTAGTATTTTCAAGAGTTTTCATTAGATCTCTTATGGGAAAATCACACAAAACCACACTAAAACGTCAAGTTGTTATCAGAGCCTTTTGAGATCCATAAAAAATAATTATGTTTCTCTATGTATTCTAACTATAACAGTTAATTTGTTAAATGATTTTTTTTTAATTCAGCGTCTGTAGGATAACTTTGAATTTGGGTAATACAATTTTTTTTTCAAATTCACTTAAATTTGCATCACAAAGCTTTTGGAACATTTTAAGCAAATTGGATCTTAAAAAGTTAGTTATGTGTTTTGTTTGAAAATTTAAAACACACTCATGTCCATAAATTAAGGATAATGAAGTTCATGCAAAGAAAGAGACAGAAGCAAAACAAATTTGACTTATTTGTAAAGTCTATTTATTAAACAAAAGGTAAAGAGCAAAAAAGATGCTATATGTTTGACATAATTAATAAAAATTGCTATTTTTACTCCCTGGAGCAAATTTCAAAAAAGAACCTATTTACAAAAACAGTATAACATGGTAAGTATGATGGTTAATACGGAGTATGTCTCCCGGACGATGTAATACGGGCCTTACAACGCCTACGCATGCTGAGTATCAAATTATCAATCTGATCTTGGGGAGTATTACATCACTCATCAAGCAATGCCCTCCGAAGTTCCGGTAGACAGATGGAAGGGGGTTGACGGGCTGCAATTCGTCGGCCAAGCATATCCCACACATGCTCTATTGGATTCAAGTCCGGTGAGTATGCTGGCCAATCCATACGGGTGAAGGCATTGAAGGCATTCGTCTACAATGTTTGCACGGTGAGGACAGGCGTTGCCATCCATAAACAGAAATTAGGTACCTATGGCGCCCCGAAAAAAACGTACATGCTGTTCCAGAATGACATCCCAATAAATGTGGCCTGTCATCGTTACACTCTGTACATGCAGGTCAGTTCTAGAACCAAGAATAATTCCTCCCCAAACGAGCCATCCTGCACTACCGTAACGGTGTCGTTTAATGGTGTTCTCTTGGTGGCAACGGGTACCTGGCGCTCTCCATATGAAATTCCGGCGAGAATCAGACTGCAAACTAAACCCGGACTCGTCGGAAAACATCACACAAGACCACTGATGCGGTGTCCACTATGCATGCTCTCTACTCCAGGTTAATCGCATTCGACAGTGAGTTGCGGTAAGGGGAACACATCTGACAGGCCTACGAGCATATAGACCAATGTGCCCGAAGCGTCTGTACACGGTCTGCCTTGAAACTGTCATACCGGTAGCTGAAGAGAGCTGACGAGATAGGTCTGATGCTGTGCTCTGAGTGCTTCTTTTGGCAGTAACTGCCAAACACAGGTCCTCATTTGGCGTTGTAACTCGTGGGCGACCTGGGCTGTAACATCTAGTTACATTACCATCATCTTGGAATCGTTGCGAAAGCCTGGAGTTGACACTCTTTGCGATTCCAAGTTCCTCGGATATTTCCAGCTGGGTACGTCCACTTTCCAGTCGTCCAAAAATTCTACCACGTAAAAAATCATCCAAATGCTTCCTTTGTGCCATAACTATACGGTTGTTGCACTGAAAGGCTTTTAAAGAGCTTGTGAACAATTTTACTTCTTTGCCACCATTCCTGTATACCCCTCTCTTACACTCTCATCATTTTGACGTACTATCCGCGCCATCTGGTGGTTTCCTGTAATTTGCATATTCTTCTTCAAGATGCATGTGATAATTCTACAGGAGTAATTTTTATTTAAGGTTCAATTTCTGTGTGATTCTGAATTATCCTTAATTTATGGACATGAGTGTATATATATAAGAAAATAATAAAGAAGTGTAGCGGTACCATCTATATAAGCCAGTAACTACCTCCGCACCATGGTGATCATTTTGGTGTAGTGGATAAGTTACTCGCTTCGGATCCAAAGGTACTGGTTCTATCCTACTGGATAAGCGCGCCACTTCATTGGGACATAGCATCTAAATAAGCCAGTAACAGCCTCCGGTCGGAGAGATCAGTTTTGTCTAGTGGTAAGTTACGCTCTTACGAATCGGAAGGTACTGCGTTCAAACCACCGATATTGTGACCTCGGCTGAAAAGAAAAACGCAAAATCTTCTGATGTGTCATGCGCCATCTACCTGCAAGAAGAGCAAGAAAAGTCGTCGGACCCACTCCACTCCACGCAGCAAAGTCGTCGAACCCTCTCGACGCAGCAAAGTCACCGGTCTCACTCGGCGCAGCAAAGTCGTCAGACTCACTTGACGCAATAGTAGCAACTCCCACGCTCGCCATAACAACAAATATCTCGTTCGTTCACCTATCCACCGACTCACTGTGGGAGTACTGTGGCGGAATCTAAATAAGCCAGTAACAGCCTCCGGACAGGAGTGATCACTTTTGTCTAGTCGTAAGTTACGCGCTTACGAATCGGAAGGTACCGAGTTCAAACCTCCGATAGAAGTATTATAGATATACCATCATGTTTAACTCTGATTTTATATAAATTGTAATAACAACGGTTTTGTATGTCATATTGATAAAAATAACTCCGAGTATTTAAGTTAAAACTATTTTATCATCAGCCACAATTATTAAATTATGATAAGTTTATATCAGATCATAAATAAATTACATTATATGACATAAGCATTGACACAAACAATAGAATAATGCAAACAGTGATGAAAATTCGCATGTGTGTGAAGACATTTTAACCAAACCACTGAATGTTTAATCTCTGAATCTTTAGTTGAAAACTGCAATGTTTCAAAACAATGTACCAAATAAATGGTTTTCAATTTCTCATGGTAATTACTGATATTTTCCTCAATTACCTTGTCGATAACTCGTTGGTGGTTTCATACTCATTACGAGCTAGATGTCAAATTTTTGTAGCCGCCATTTCATCGGATTAAAGTAGGTTGATTGGACAAAACAAACAAATCATCAAGAAGTTGGTTGAAGTTATGTGTATATTAGACAATACTGACAAATGTGAGTTAAGACAATATATATAAGTACCAGAATAACGGAAATCGATCTAATACCTGAAAGACAGAGTTGTTGATAAATCGATAGCCTTACAATTTAATTAATCGTTATCAATTATCCAAGGGACTTGCACAAAAGGTACAAATAGGACTAATAACGAACATTTAAAAAAGTGTGGAATTTATATTTTCCACGTAGTTACTTGATATTAATACCTATACAGTGAAACATTCAATTTCACTAATAACTGGTTCCATCTGCTTAGAACTAAGGTAGAAGAGGGCGGCACTGACGGGTTCTGTTTCCAACTGTTTCCTAATAATCAGCGCTATTGTTCCTGCAAACGTCCACGACAACGTAGATTCAACTGCGAGAAGCCAAACTGGTTAAAATAGATAGCTATAGTTCTTTGATAGCTGAAACCTTTACAAGTCAATCTTAGTAACATTGCTGTTAAGTAGCCCAAAATTCTATGATTCAATGTTTGGATTTTCATTTGTGAGACTGCATATTTATTATTAAGACGATTGTGTCTGGTCACTCACAACATGCTTTATATAAAAAAATATCTTCAATCTTGAAAACGACTTATGGTTTTTTGCTTCAGCCACTTAGTCTCTTTTTCAGTTAGCATATTTGGCATTTGTATTAGAGACGATGCCCGGTAATAAGCGAGAATGTGATTCATTTACAACTAGAATTTTGAATAGTTTGGGGGGGGGCAAGATTTCCGCAAGATAACTTAAAAGAACTTTATCAATCGTAGTATGACAGCTTATATCTAAACCAGAAATAATTATATATATAAATTCCACCATTCAGTATTCATCCAAATCTGGAATAAGTTATCAGGATATTCTGAAATTGCTGTCTTTTCCCTTATGCATGGTTTTCGCATCCATATATTCTTCACGGAATTTTCCCCTTCATAATTCGGTAGATTTTTTTGTCTAGTTTTGATTTGTTACTTACTAAATGTATTTCAAAAGATTTTTTAAATGCATTGCTAACCTTATTAACTTCCATTTACTCTTTCTCTAAAATTAATTTAAAATATACTGCATTTCGTAAAAGATTTGAAAGTACCATTTTACTCTATACTGAGTACTTTCATTTGGTGTCACTTATTTGTTTTCGGGGTTCAAGTGGCAGAATTGTAATATACCGAAATAAATTACAATATATTATCAAGATTGATATATAAAGTATGTAAAACAAAAAAATTTAAAAAGCTTAAGTATAGGAGTCCCCCATATAACATGGTACTTGTAAAACACGGTTTCTGCACGGTACACAATTTGCAATTATCATAACACGGATTCAATATTACACTGCACAAAACTTGGTTTAATTTTCAATTCGATTAATTGAAAATTTTTTTGTTGAAAAAGATCCTTCAGTAATATATAGTGGAAAATTTAAAAGTGAATTGCAATGTTCTTTAACTCGTTATAGAGAAATTCTGAAAGAAATGCAAGATCGAAACAAACAGGTAATTGCAACTACACCGGATAACTTTTGTAATGATGGAGAAATAACTAGTGAAGAGGAGTTTGAACTAATTTAGAGAAAAAAATGATTTGCTGTAGTATCTGATGAGAGTGATGAGGAAAATTGATTTTGTGATTCTAATAACCCATTTTTTTTACTTATTTTATAATATTAGTACTAGTTATGTTTTCAATAGATATGTTTTTACATTTTTAATTTTGGTATTTCATATTTTGTCTTTGAGTAAAAACTTTAATTTAACTTCTCCATTTTTATGTTTTACTGGAAAGAAATTTCAGCAATCATAATTTGTACACATTATCTTGATTTATATTATTTCAAATTTCCGCTTAACACGGTTTCGAAACAACACGGTACATATTGCTCTGATTTATGTTTTGTACATACATAATTAGTTTACTAAATAAATAAAATAACAATTAAAATAAATAAACAAACATTCTCTTATAAAACGGTTTTGATATAGCGAGGTAATTAATCGTGTTACATAAGGAACGCCTGTATTTCTATTTTGAGCAAATAATAAGAACATACACGTCCAAGCACATTTCAATAGCCTAAAAGTATCGATAAGTAATTCGCAGTATTCAAAACATTTATTTCATTCATAGCTTTATATTGAAAAAGTATACGGTTACCTATTACAATCGCTATAAAATATTCATTTTATTTTTGTCATATTTTTTTTCTAATCAAAGCCCTCTTAATGAATTTTGTATTATACAACTTGTTCTTTTATGCAAATTTTGGATTTTAAATTTGATAAGATGTATTATATATGTATCAAAATTTGTTATTTAAGCAGAAAAAAATGAGCAATTCTGAAAAATAGTATTTACAGATATTAGCTTACTAATTTACATAAAAATATTAAGTATTTAATTTCAAAGTAAACATTTCAGTACCAAAGAATATTAAATATTAAAGATATGGGATTGATTCCCCCAAAATTCAATTCCATAACATGTATTCCATATAACTGTGTTGCTTTAGATTCATAGAGCTACACAATGATGTTAAAAAACTATAATAATAAAGTTATTCTCGAAACCTTTTTTCGGTAAAAAGCGATTTATTTGAAAATTTACCTTACATTAAGGTAGACAACATCAATGAAAATGAATAGAAAAAATAAAGATCCTTAGATATTTCATTTTTTTTCTAAAACATCTAGTACTAATTTTTTTCATTTAATTCACATTCCAATAAGACTGTAATAAAAGTATTAGTACTACATGACATAATTCTGACAAACAAAAACGAAATGACCCTAAAAGTGAGATACCTTTAACCTGATAAACGTATCACTCTCAATATCCTTTTTGCGTTAATTATTCATCTGCATAGCTTTTAAATTATATACTTGCCATTAATAAATTTTAAAAACAATTAATCTTTTATGAATAATTTTTTTGAATTATTTAATATTACCTGTGTAAAAATTTAGTATTTTTATACTGATTTCCCCCTCCCCTTCCCTTAAATGTAAACTTCAATTCAATAAATGCCATGAAAAACTGCCTTCATATTTTTGTATTTACTTCTATACATTATAAAACTCATTATTTTTATTGCGTATTCAAAATTTATAAATACAAAAAAGAAATTCCAAGTTAGCCCACATTGTATTGTAACTTTTTTAAAAGTTGTATTTCTTAAAATTAAAACTGGATATTTCTTGAAACCGATTTCATTATCCATGCGATCTTCTGAGATTACAAATAGTTTTATGTGGTTCTATGAAGCTGCAAATAAATTAAGGTAGAAGCCCACTCAAAACCATCTTCTAAAAATAATTTCCATAATGAAATTTTTCCTTTTTTTTCAATTCTCATGCAAGATAATAAGTTAAATTATGTGTTTATTATTCCTTTTATTTATATATTCTGCTAGTAAGAATTTTTGATACCCTGAAAATCTTGCATCAGATTTAAAGTTTTTAATTCTTAGCTTGAAATTAGCGGCAGCAATACTCAGTGGCACAACAGCCCATGAGGGCTATGTCTACTGTGCACATGGGCACTGAGGTGCATGAGCAGATGTTCCGGTCAGGTTGTCAATCTGAAGTAAAACTCCCTTTGTTTAGTTCCCAAGCACAAGCCTGGTGCTCATTTATAGACCCAATGATGGGATAAAAAGCCGAGTTCACTTTTCCTAGCCCGGGTTTTGAACTCCGGATCTGCGGCGTGGATGAGAGAAACGATACCAGTTAGCCACTGGGCTTCAGTAACTAATCATTTAAAATACTATAAACACCATTAAATGGGACATATCGTAAACTCCAACGTATAACGTGCACTTTTAACACAAAAAATAAGATCCAAATTTACGGGTGTGTGTGTTACACGCCGGGTATGGAACTGAGAGCTTTATAAATAAAATAAAAAGATGAGCATAGGAAAAAATTAGACTTCTACATAGACCGAAATATTGTTTATTTAAAAGAGATGACATTCTCCTTATAAACATATAAATTGTAGTTTTAACTGTATATTATTTTTTCTAAAGCGTGGAATAATACCACAAATAAATGACTTCAAAACCTAAGAGCATAGCACACGTACATTTCAGGTTTCATCGTAAAAAAGAGGGTGCGCGTTATACAGTGAATGTACGTAAACTCGAAAAATACAGCTTGAAATTGTGGGTGTTCGTTATACGCCAGATTTCATGTTATTTAGCAACTTCAAGAGGCAAAAATCGCTCTAAGATGATTTTTTTTTTAAAAAAGAAATTTATCAGTGCTATTCCCCCATATAAAAACATAATACATTTTATTTTTTAAACCATAATCCGTTTCGAGAAGTTATGAAAAATTCAAGTACATACACACTTTATTTACCTTATCTTCTGTAGAAATAAAATAAACTTTTCATACAGAGAAGAAGGTATCCTACTCTAAATAATTAAATAGAATTCCAGACTCATTAATGATTTGGAAGGTATTGTTCCAAAGCGAAAGTATCTATCCCCCAAGAAACCCATGTGAAATCCACTAAGTTCTCGGTTTTATTCCTTCCCCAAAGAGAGTGGAAAGAAAAGGGAATTCTACTCACCACTGATTCCCACTTCATTACTATAAGGATTCGTTGAAGTTAAGTTGAGAAATTAAATACGACAAGGATGATGGATGATGTTTACAAACGCACTGTTTCTCAAATAACAACAGTCTCAGAAAGCTTTTTAAATAGTTCAGACTAATGTTTGGACCATTATGTGTTCTTCAATTGAATTTTTGGTAATTAAATTGTCTTGCATCTAAGAAAACTTTCCTAAAGTTTTCTAAGAGTGTAAGAGTGCAAATAATAATAATTAATGTATGAGAGCTAAGTAAAATTTTTAAAATAAATATTAAGTTTAAAAATTTGTTACATAGAGAAATTGAAAGTAACAATGTTTTATTTTGAAGTTAGAATGAGTGCTGAAACTTTTCAACTCAATTAAAATATTTTATTTATTCAATTGTTGTATGTGTAATATAATTTTCTATCTTTTAGTAAATAAATTTTAATGCTTTAATTAATTGTGAATTTGCTCTTGAATTAAAATTTACTCCCTTACTTTTAAAATTTAATAAAGTTCCTTTACAAATATTTTACTATCTTGAATTCTTTTATATATGATTTAATTATTCCTGTATGAAATTAGAAAGTACAAATATAAATATAACAAAGTTAGGCTTGTTTAACATTTTTAACTCGGTATGAACAAGAATTGTTTTTAATTTAATCAAGCATTAAATTGTTAAAAAAAAAATAAACTAAAATACCGCTATTGTGGCATTCTTTTACCAATTTGCACTTACTCCTGTTTCAATGATTATACTAATGCTGCTTTATTTAATAAAATATTTTTGGAATTTTAAGCCAATCTTCATGATAACATTATTTTTAAAGCATCAGCTTTTATAATTATAGCTTTACATTTAATTATTTCTCTTCAATATTTACAAAATTAAACTGTATCAAAATTCAATTTAGTCGAAACTTTACTTAAAATACTTCACTCTCTTCAAATACTTTTCAATCCTCTTTAAATGATAAACATATCAACGTTAGGAAAATTGTTTTTATGTTGTTTCGGCATTAATATCTAGTAGTTGTGTGATTAATAGTAACAATACACACACACGAAATGATTCACACTGAACACAATATGCATTTTTTTGTTATATATAGTATTTATTCGAACTTAAGTCATCATCTACCCTAAACTGCACCCGAAATTCGTTACATGTTTTGTGAAAAATGAAAAAAAAAAATTAAAAAACAGTGTAAAAAGTTTTATAAATGTTACAAATGTTAATATTTACACAATTGTTTTAAAAAATTGAGAATTAATAAGAAATATAAATAACTTATTTATTTTATCAGTCTCAAAAACATTTATATACGTACATGAAGCTGTAATTGTTCTAATCACGCTCATTACAGTATCATGTTCAGTTTATCTCAACAAACGATTTTTCCGCTTTCGATTCTAAGAAACATCGATTTTCAACAGCCTTAACATTGAAAAAAATGTCTGCTTAGAGTAGAATAAATATGGTAATTATTCTAACATATCAATGTATGAAATTTAAATTTATAAGTAAATGAAAAGTTATATTTTCTTTTTTTTTTGTTTCATCACTAGAAAATATGACCAGTTTGAATCATTTTTTATTAAGTGCATAGTTTTCCTATGCAGCCCATATTTTTAGAATTCATTTTTCATGTGAGAGTTTATTTAATTTATTTTATATGCATTCAAACAAAAAATGGCAAATTAATACAACTTTCCATTTTTCATGCTATGGTATGTAATAAATATTTAGAATCAGCAAAGTCATGCGCTTCTCATTATAATACAGCAAATTATGATTCAGTTTCTTCATAGTATTTGATATTTTATTTATACAATTAAATAATGTATTCAAAGTAATGTGAGATTTAGACGCATCCTTTGTGATATAAAGATTTAATTTGTTGCTCAATGCATATAAAAAAGTAAGATAATTGTGCCATGCTATTGATTTTAATAGTTTTGAAAAATCAGATACCTTTCAATAGAAATTCTGAAATGATACGTTTAATTTCATGTGATATATGTGACTACCTTTTAAACTAATTTAAGTTTTCCAATACAATATTTACTGACTTAACAGTTGCATTAACCGACTTTTTTCTGTTTCTCTTAAATCTAAGCAGTATCTCCTATATTTGCGCAAATTCCCAAATATGAGATCAAACCATGCTGTGAAATTCTGACGAAAATATTTCGGAATATTCTCTGATTGCTTAGAGTTACCTTAATTTAATCTATTTATGAACAAACAAACTACGTTCTGAATGTGTAAATATTAACTCTAGGGCCTTCATGGCTTCTGTTTGAGAGTCATTTGAAACCACTTGTGTCAATAGCAAATTATGGAGATGTTGCATGAAGTTTAGGTAAATAGATTAACTCATTGTAGTGATATTGTAGAATATAAGACAGGGATAACTATTTTTGTACAATTCTATATCAACTTGTTCTGTGTAGAGGGAATTAGTTAATAATGTAATGTAATTTGGTTAAGAAGATAAAATATAAACCTTATAATTATTATTTTTCTATTCAGAGTAAATTTAATTAAATCACCGTCATACAAATGTAAATAAGAAATGTAAGGGATTTTTCCCTTGTGATGGGATGAATAGCCTTTCATCATTTTCCATATAAAAAAACAATATTTTATTGTTCTATGCTTTTGTAGAAAACAAAATATTACAACCGATTTTATAAATGGCATCATATAGATATAAAAAACAAATATTACATCAATTATTTAAAAAAAATGATGGAATTATGTTTTTCAATTACTTCCTGGTTGACACAATTGGAATTGCAAAGGTGGTTTGCCTTCAGATTATTCGATGTTATTTTATAATGAGTTTGCACTTCTTTATCATTAATATCTGTAATTTCTTTGGAGAAAAGTGTGACTCAATTCCTCATTCATCATTAGATTTTTGAAACTATTTGACCTACACAGTTGAAATATGGTATATATAAGCATCTTTCTTTCTTAAGTAGAGGGATAAGTGGTTGTAGGAGTTAATAGGGAGTAACAGATAAAATAATACCTTTTTGAACTATTAGACCTATACATTTTAAATTTGAGGAACAAGCATGCTTCTCAAATTTAAGATACATGATTTCAGTACAGATCTGTTCTAAATAGGTTTTACAGAAATGAACTCTGGAAGGATATGGGGAAGTAAAAGATAATTATACTTCCATTACAGAATTTAAAACTCTATTTTTGTAATCAAGAGGAAATGGCTATTAGAATGCTTTCGAATACAATATAATGCTTAATGCTAGAACTAAAAATAGCAATAACTAAAAAACAACATAATCATACAATGTCATGAAATTCTTAGCGAAGTGAGTGGTTAATGGCTAGAGCAGGGGTTGGCAACTTATGGCACGCGTGCCACATGTTGCACACGGTACAATTCTCAGTGGTGCTCTGCACTACTTTTCAAGCTTGTCAATTTTTGAGTGGTTGGAAGTTGATAAATTTCTAATGGCCTTCTTGACAAACGTCTTTAGAATTCTGAACATTTATTGAATTCTAAGAAATCTGAAAGATAACTCTAATAATAAATTTACAGCTATTGCTGGAGAGATTTAAATTGTTGAGGAAAGGAAATTGCCTGAACTCTACTTTCCACTCATGTTTACATGTGTATCTAAGAAAAACCTATTTCCACACATAAAAAATATGTCAAGTCTTCAAATAAAATAAGTAATAACTGAATGCTCAGAATCGTGTCAAAGTGAAAGTCACAAATTATATCCTTGATTTTGCGATAATAAAATAAAGTGGTGCGTGCACTAGATTCGCATTGATTTATTTATTTATGCTTTTATTTGAATATAATGAAGGGAAATACTTATATTTTATGTAGTCTATTTCTTATTTTAATCAGTATGTTTAAAAATATTATATGTACAATTTTAAATTTTTGTTAGAGAAATAGTTAGATTTTATGCGGGTTTTTTATATGAAGAAATATCTTTAAGTGACACAAAATTAATATATAGTAAAACTGTAAATATATATTATTTACCCCTATTCTCTAACTCTACGTGCATTATCATGGGAATCAAATTGTTTCAAAATGACCTACTGTGTGGCATGCTAAATCATAATGATAGATTAGTTAATCACGCTATAAATAAATGGTTGCTAGCAGACTTATAAAAACTTCAGTAAATAAAACCAAGAAAAAAAGAATATCATTATTTGTTGATACTATGGTGAAAATCTCGTAAAATAAATAATACAAATTATGAATCAAGTATTGTGAATTGAAAGTAGCATTATTAAATAATTAAAGATACTTAAAAATATTATTTGGGAGAATTTTAGTTGTAATAGCGAAATTAGAAACAAGCAAATATTGATATATTCTTTGTATGGTTTCATCAAAACTTACTTTTCAAAATAGATTCAAAAATAATTAATCGAAGATCAGTTTTCAGCATGTAAGACTATTTATCTCACTTTTTGTTATTTTATCTGCAACTGTTTAGTTCCTAAACCAAAAGGAGTTCATAAGTAAGTTTATTTAATGTATCTTAAGAAAAACTGCAAGAGATGTAATAAATTGGAGAAAATGATTTTGTCGGCATTAAATATAAGCAGAAAAAAAATGGAAAAAGTAAAAAAAAAAACTCCTGAATCTTCTTTAAAACATATTAAAATACTTTTTTAATACATAAGAGAACTTTAAATACGTGTAGCGAAAATTCGTACTCTGTTTAAAATAATCATTATCATCAGCGACCTGTTAAAATAATGATTCATTATGTAAAATAATGTGAGGAAGTTTTGAAAACTGCGGTGAATTTTCATCCATAAATTAAAAAATACTTTGCCAATATTAAATTTATTCTTAAAAAGAGCTCAGAACGAAAGATGCAAAATAGGTAAAAAAAAATAAATATATGTATTACTCTCTCTCGTTATATTTTTTTTTATTTATTTCATTGAATGTAATGTCTCATTATTTTAAAAGGTTATAGATAAATATAAAAAAAAATCAGGTTTTAAATTTCTTTTTGCATTATTCAAGTTAAATGAACAATGCTTGGTTATGTTCTATAATTAAAGATATTGCCTTTTTTGTTTTTTTTTTCTAATTACAGAAAAATAATTGCGTATGAAAATAGCAGCTTATTTACATGCCTCTCTGAATATAGTTTAGCTCCAAATTATTATTATTATTTTAATGTTAATTAAATCGTACCATAACTTAATTTTTTCCGGCGTTTTTGCAGACGACTGTAATTTCAAATCATGGTAGGTTTTAATTTAATAATTCTGCATCGCTCATTATAAATGAATTAGTTTTACTTATATTTGTATTCTGATGAAAAATATCGTGCATTATATTTATAACGCTTAGTGTTTTAAAACTATACTCATTACATTCACTTGTATTTTATCTTTTTATGCTAAAAAGTGCTATAAATATATAACATGAAAACCATGCACAGAATATCAATAATGATGTAATTTTCTTTATAAATCCTTCTATTCTAATACATCTTGAATCACAATTTAAGAAGTTTTTGAACCATGTACAACTGCTTCTTAATTGGGTTTGTGATGTAGTAAAGTACTCAAAAAAAATTTGCTAATTTGCAGCGAAAGTATTTAATAAATTTCAAAATTCATACACAAAATCCATTTAAGGGTAACTGGCGACCGATTTTGAATTTTTAAGCCACGTATGCCTTTCTCACGCTCGTTTCAACTTTGTGCCACTACACTTGTTTCCTGTCAGATTCCTTCGCACTCCTCTAGAGCGAAGATGGGAGATAACTCCTTTTACACGTCGGGCTTAAAGTTGACTGAAACAGGAGTGTCAGAGTCATCGGTACAGTGATAGATTTCTAAGTGAAAAGCATTCTCCATTTTTAATACACGTTACAGGCGTGTGAAGAGCGTTGCTTTTGCAATATCCTTTTAATTGTGTCAACTAGTGGGGAAGAGAATGTGGATTTTGAGAGCTTCATAGTAGAGAATGCACGTTGACCAAGTGTGAAGAGGCCCAGGTAATTTTTATTCAAAATTGGCACCCGACTGCCTCCACTTTTTATTATCTGCGACACATGGGAAAGGCCATTTATATATTTTATTCGCTATCACGTGTCAGTTTTGAAAAATAAAAGTTGGAAAAAATAGTTTCTGATTTTTGCAGTAACAAAAGTAATAAAAAGCAAAAACTAAATCAAACATTTATAGCAAGATGTTCTAGTGTAATCAGAAAATCTTAGTTTTTAAAACGCTGGAAATTAATTAAACATAATTCAGTGTAATAAATACATTATGTTAATTATTAGGCTTTACGAACTTCTTTAATAACTAGCAGTTAATCTTCATTCATGATTAAATTTGTCCAAAGTTCGCTTAGATACAAGATAATAGAAGCTCTTCCCTTTCACACATGTAACATTCGGCCTTTCGTCTATCGCTTGCCACTCTCTTCACGATACTCAACTCTCTATTCACCGCTTTCTGAACCGAGCTATGAAACCTGGATTTAAATAACCAAGGTCGACTAATATCAAATTGCTGGATAAAACTGCTTTTAATCATTATTTTCTTAACTCCATTTGCTCAAAAGCGATTTTGCAAACTCATTGATCAAAATAGATCCCATAACTGCGCTTACTGGGCAAGCGTGGTTAAATCTCACCGAACTTTTGAGTCCAGCCAGAATTTGCGTCTAGCCAGAACTAAACTTGAGTCTGTGAAATGAACTTAAGGTGAAAAATCATTTTCTTGATTTGACCAGACTCAGTTAACAGTGAAAATGACTGGGTCAAATAACTATTTTTATTATTTAGCTTCTTCGTCAGTCGATGATGCGAAAATCTTTAGCAATATCTAAGTGAATGCAATATTAATGAATAATATTTTCACATGTATCATTAGATACATCAGTTTTTGAAAGAAATACGTTTCTAAGTACGCAATAACAGAAAGCTCATTCATCAAATCAACTAGGTCAATTATGTATTTCTTGGTAAAAGAGAGTATTTGGGGAATCTGTGCGTCTATATATTCAATAATAATCTCCGAATATATTTTTAATTAATATCATTTGCGCTTTATTTCTACTACGCATAATATATTTGAATATATTTGTTTACAAATATTTTTCCCTAATATTCTTGGCTGCTTTATATAGTCAAAGGTACTGAAGAAAAATTTTGTCACTTCGAGAAACCGTCCAGAATACAAGTGCGAATTTCATTCAAAAGAGGTGACACGTTTTGCTGCAATGAAGTTTTCAGACGATATTGAAGTCGAAAGATCGGAAGTGAAGGGATTACTTCGAAGAAAGCATAACTTTAGCCTATAAAAACGTCCGCACAAAATTTGACGTAAATATCCCCATCAAACTATCATCTCCGTACGTGTTTGGAATCGTCGTACTCTGTGGATACACAACCGTACACAGAAGAAATATTCTTCTGTTTTATTGCACTTTTTGCCCTGATTATCTGAAGCTGCATGGAACTAATTTAATGCTCGGGAGTTTCCAATATTTTGTTTTACGATGCTTAGAGTAGAGCATGAAAGTTATAAAAAAGAATAAAGTAAACGATATGTTTTCTTTAACTTTTTTTCCCTTTTGCTCTACCAAGGCGTAATGGATATTTTCTGCCCTCATAAAATTGGAACTCCTACTTTTATGATGAGTCTCCAAATAGGCCGTGATAAACGCATCGGATGCCACGTTTTATTATCATTTCGAAAACTTCATCTAGTATTGTTTTCACGGGTCAGTAATTTGGAAGTGAGTAATTTTAGTATATCAAGATTTATATGTAAAGACAAAGCAAAAGTAGGGGAATAAAAAGTTAGTGCTGCTGAAGTTTGACGAGAAATAGTTTAATCCCCCCCCCTTATTAACAGTACTTTTAAGGTATCCGAACACGTTGAAAATGACCAAATTCAGTCATGGCAGATATTTTTGTTTTCTATTTTATTGAATAGAGCTATCTTTTGACGTTACGAAACATACTTTGTTTTGTTTCTACTCTACCTAGAGGCCAAGTTACAATCAATTTTAAAAAATTAGAAAAACCGGAAGTGGGTTTTTGATCTACCAGAATGGGCATTTAAATTGCTCAAAATATATCATGGCGAGTCTGATAACTCAAAATGTTACGAATGTATTTCTATAAAACTTTTTGAACCTGATATTTATGTTATTTTTTATAGAATGTACTAAAATATTTCTTATTGTATGAATACTTGTTGAGTTATGGCTTGTTATTTAAATAATGGTCTCATAAAAAATGTAACATTTCTTATAATGTTTACTCAATCAGCTCTAAAATTTTCAAATTTTAATAAAAAATTACAATTTTAGTACATTTTCTAGAAAAATGCATCTAATTTGTTTTAGTAATACTTTTACTAATATATGTTATTTTTTACTCTAACTGTTTTGAAGTTTTTCAAAAATATTGTGAAAATTTCACTTACAATTGTGATTTTTGTAAAAATCAGGTAATTTATTTTAAATTTTGATAGTTAAATAGTAATATTTATTGGCATTGAGTCCTAAAAGAGCATTTATAATGTTTTTGTATGCTATTTTGTTAAAAAGTACTTCGAAAGTGTTCGGATACCTTAAGTAAATATTTAAATATTTTTAATGCAAAATTGAAACATTATTGTAAATACATAACAATGTAATGTAACAATCTAATTTTATTTCAAAATATTTTAATAAATCTAGAAAATAGTAAATTTGTTTGCTTAGATGTAATCGATTACAACGGGCTCAATTTGTTTTTAATCACAATCTTACTTATGTACACAGAATAGGCGTGCTGACTAATAACTACTCTGTATAATATTGAAGAATATAGTAAAGCTAACAAACATAAGTTTCTTTTCATTATTGTTATTAGTTTCAAAGCTGTCTCGTGATCTTGAAGTGAGTCTGTTAAAAAGTTATAGTAAGATTAATGTAAGCAGAACTAAAATTGGTTTTTCTTTTATTGTTTACATAACTGATACGAGGTTCTGAATTCAATCCATTATAGAAGCCTTTTTGTGTTGCTTTTTCGAGTGTGGCATTGATGAATTATATAATAATCAATTATATAGGACACGTTTGCTTTGTGAAAGCAACCAAGTTGGTAGTGAATTAATTTTTTTGTGATAAAGATTTCAGAATATTTTATCACGAAACCTTTTAATTAAAGCCTTATTTTTAAACTTATGAAATCCAAAAAATGTCCATGTTACATTCTGCTTCAAAAATTAAGTAAATATATGACGGAGCGTGAATTGGTTAAAAATTAGAGATACGTTTACAAAGCTAAAAACGATTTTTTTTCGTACTCTTTATTTGTAACAGCAGAAAACTATTCTCTTAACCACAGGCACTGAATGATTCGTAAACAATTAAAAAAATTAAATAACGTTGTCCCAAAAGTTTAGATAAATTTATAATTTGAAGAATATAAACAGTTTAGTAAGGAGTGATCCTGAAAATTTTTATAACCTAAAAAATATACTTCGAATGAACGAATCAATTTTTTTTTGCGTGACGTCTTCATTAATACTTTCACCGTTACGAACACATTTAGCGCGTTCATCATAATCTATCCCTCAACATTATGGACGCCCGCCACGCGTCCATCTGGATTTTGCACTGCTTCAAATGTTACGAACGCGTGTATGGTGCTCAAAAGTAGCGGTTCATTTTACCAATAAACGGAGAACTCGACTGGATGATAGATATTAAAAGGCAATATTTCACGAGAGTTAATACTACCTTTTTAGTTGTGAAATGGTGTCAGTTTCAGGTTTTCAAAGCTAAAGGCGAATGAGATATCAAGTGACAACAACGATATATATATATATATTTAAACCTAATTAAAATTAATAGTAATCCAGTTAAAACTAATTACTTGGATGTATCATTGTATATTAAGGACTATAAATTACATAGAAATATTTATGATAAAAGAGATGATTTTAATTTTAACATTCTTAAAGTGCCTTACTGGAATTCGAATTTAACTATATCTATATAGAGAAATATTATTTTTAATTATATTATCGTAATAACGTATTAGTTAGTGATAAATTGAATATATATTTAAATTTTAATAACTTTATTAAACATTGTGTGGAACATGGAGTCCCTGCTAAATTTATAAAAGGCTATACACCTAACAGTTAAATATAGGAAACATGTTATTAGTTGCACAGTTAATCGATAGATGGCGCCTCAAGCTAAGTAAATTAACAATATTATATTTTATTTAAAATTAATTGTATATGTCTGGGTGGTACTTTTATTTTCTATAAATTTGAAACAAAATTTAGAGTTTTTAAATGTGTATATACAATAGTCTTAATGTTATTTTATCAAAACTTAATAATTTTATGCGTTACTGTTATTGACTTTTCTATGGCCCGGGAAAATGTTTTTTGCTGTTCACACGTGGTATGTCTAATTGTTTTAGCTTTGATTTTAAAATATTCTAGTTATTATAGACTATAATATTATCGTTTTACATTAATACATTATGGTTTTATTTATAAAGATAGTTTAACTTCTCTAGAAATTACTTACTTTCCCTATGGCCCAGAGTATTGGCAAATTCAGGTGAAGGTTGACTGGCCGAAAACTTTGTTTAAACCTGCAATCCTGGTTACTAAGGCCAGGAGTTTGCTCTAGTACTACTGTGGCTAAGACTTTATTCTATCATGACTATAGTTATCTTAAGATTATAACTATTTTGTATATATTTTTGTAATGTGTATATATATATATTACGTAAATATATATATATATATACACAGACACACATATATGTAAATATATATATACACACACATTTGGTTTTAGAGCTAATTATTTTGATTAACTATATAATTATTCCTTATATATTATTATTTATTGTTTATGATTTATTATTTTGATTATTTGATTAGGGTTAAAAAACTATTCTAAGACACGTTTCTGGAGAGAAAAAAGCTTCCTTCAATACGAGCTTTTAAGAAAATAGCGCTCTTTTAAGGGAAAAAAAAGGAAGCAAAACAAACCAACACTCGCTGAAGATCTGAAGGCTAAATACTCTGCCGTGTAAGGGTTAATATGATATCCTTCTTTTACTATAATTGAATTTAATTTCGTGATATTAACAAGTATCTAAATTTAACATACATTGACAAATAAATATTTCTTAAATAGTTACTCTTAGCAAATTTCAGGACTGCTGGCGGACCAATTAAATAGTGAGATGTGGGAAAGAAACCACTGCTTTCTTGCCTTGCAAACACGGATAGAGGCCTTATTCTGCTGATTCACCACTA
Source organism: Trichonephila clavata (assembly GCA_019973975.1). Lineage (NCBI taxonomy): Eukaryota > Metazoa > Arthropoda > Arachnida > Araneae > Nephilidae > Trichonephila > Trichonephila clavata. The sequence continues at coordinate 64,659 of BMAO01036119.1, forward strand.
AGGCTAGTATTTCAGCAAATGGTAGTTAGCCCATTTCTTATGTACATATACAGGTTGAATTTTTTTCAAACTGATACGATTCAGAGCCACCTGTGGCTCGATCTATCAACCACAATGACGCTAAACGTGGTAGAAGCTAATGATAACATGGGAAGAAAGATTCTATGGAAAAAAATTAGTTCAGAAAATCGTCTATAGGGGTATTTATGACACTGTTTTAGCTTATCAAGCCGAAAATCAGTCTGAAACACTGCAGGGGATCAAAGCAGAATCAAAATGTATTCTTTCATGCGTGACAATAGCGCCAGTAAATTGGACTATGGAAACAAGTAGATAAATCTGAAGAAAAATATTCTCAGCTGAATTGAGACAGGTCAAGTGATTATGACCAGAACACACATTATTGGCAAAATTGTATTATCTTAATAATTTATAGTCTTCGTAAGCTTACAACCTGGCAAAAGCTAAGTAAGAGGGCTTGGTCGCTTAATGCTTTGAAATAAATAATTAAGAAGTTCGAAGAAACAGATTCACTGCGACAATTCGTTCAGGCAGAAGAGGTGATAAAAAATGTTGCAACTGCAATCATTGACGGATCCCAGAGAACCATTTGTGGTATATATACACATATCCCAGTGTAGAATATTCTTGTGACATATTGCGTACGGCCGTAGTAAATGTTGTGCAGAGTGCAGGAAATATTGTGTATACGGTTCTCTGAGAACGGCGGCCATATTGAATGAGATCGAATTTCTCGCCGGCTATGCGACTTAAGTGAAAAAAAACTAAATTTGTACTCTTTATTGAATGTGTTATTATATTTTTGTAACACTTTTGCATCGTACCACGTCATAAATATCCCTATCAGCGATATTTGGAACTAAAGTGTTTCCCCAAGGAATCCTATTTCCCATGGTCTATTTGTCATTCGTCTCCATACGAAACATGGAGCAAATTTCTTTATTAGATTGAACTACAGGTGGCTCTGAATAGAGTGAGTTAAAAAAAATCTACATGTATTCTGAAAAAAGTTTAATAATCTTTGAGAACTATAGAAGGACACCTACCCATTAAAAGTAGATTGACTCCAAGCTATTATTTCGCCGCCAGTTAAATGTTGGCTAAAATATAAACGCTGTTATTTTCCCAGATGTACCAATTTGGTACATAGATCAGGACCATCAAAGTTCTACTTCTGTGCGTCATTAAAGATGGGATCGAATACAATTTCTCGTTCAAGACATGTGAATACGAGACCACTCCAATCTTTAAGATTTGTGACGCGGTTTTCAAAGTCATGTTCTTTAGCTATTTCCGATAAATTGGTGTCTTACGGAATTTTACTCTTCTTAGAAGTGCACTATTTGACACTTTAAGCCTTGCTGAAATCTGAATTTATTGAATGGGCATTTTTTGCGATGACACCAACCTTTGTATTCTCCGGTCACCCATTTTATTTGTCACTTATGACCTCTCACAGCAAGACCTTGCTACATACATATACCTCCACTTGATATTATTCGATAAATGCTGCAATTTGACCCTTTCAGAATTGTTTCAGTATCGGAAATAGATTTAACTTCCCATTTTAGCCTTCGTAATTCAGTAACCTTCTCAGGAATAATCTATTGATATTAATATTTCAAATTTAAATACTGAGATGCAGCATTGACTTATGCCCTTCCTGTTTCTGACGTCAATTGCAAAATTTGCATATTAGATTTATTATACGAGTATGAGTAATTTCTAAGCTTTTGGAGTACATTATTTTGATTTTTTTATATTGTTAGATATTTCAAACGGTTTTTATCAGAAATTGTGTCTTTAATCGCTATAAATCACTTTTTGTGTTTCCAATGCAGTGAAGCTTTATATAAAATTTCATGAATGAAGAACAACTCAGTCTGGACTTTTGACCTGAGGTGTGTAAATATGCAGTAATATGGAGAAAAAAAAAGCGCATCTGATAATTTAATTCATTTTAAAAACTTTACCTATAATTATTTATATAAATATGGAATGAAGCACACAGAAAGGAAATTATTAAAGGTAAGAAGAGGTTTTTTTTTAAAAACCCAATAAAAATTCAAGTAGCATATTTGAATTAAATCAATGTTTCTGTAATGATATTTTTAAGATTCAAATTGTAGCAAAATTAAATTATTAAAGATACCAAATTAAAACCACTTCAATAAAATCTTTTATAAGTGACATTTTTTTTAAAATATGAGTTAGAGAACTTATAAAAGCCTGAAAAGAATGACAGACTCTGTAACAGATTCAGCATTACCAACTGTGTTCCATAAGGAAGTCTGTTACGATTCAGGAAAAGTCATAACTGTTCGTCATTTTAGAATTTGTTCTACACTAATTCACTTGGGTTGTAGTGTTAAGACATTTGGGAGCCTAATAACTTAATGGTCAATGACCAACCACCCTTTGTTTAATAATGAAAAATAAAAAGTGTATCAGAAAAAGCAATTGACAGAACCCAATATATTAGGTATTGAACATTCTACAGCTACACTTCAGTAAAAAAAAGATTTCAGTAAAAAATATAATTACTTGCTTTACTGTGACTTTTGTAACGTAATTATTTGGATAAATTTTACATTTAAACTTTAAGAAATCTAATCATATTCCAAAATAAGTGCATTTTTCTCAAAATTTTGTTTTTAAATGACTGACATAGATAATGTTACACATTTATTATCTCAATTTTTTAATAGCTGTTAATGAGAGATCTTGAAGTTTATTCTTGAGCAAAGCCAGGGTAAAACGCATGAAAAGTTGATACATATTTTTTTATATATAGGTATTCCTGCCCTGTGTATGAGGAGCAGTGCCGATTGAAACAATTGATTAGCTGGGCCATTGTGATTAGCTGGTTGCTATTTACTTTTTGCTACATGCTGTATTTGCTTTATTTCACTCGAAAGTTTATAATTTTTGTTTTGGTTCTGAAGAGCATTTAGTAAAATTTCTATTCGGTAACGGGATATTTTAATTTAAATCAGTTAAAAAAATAATAAAGTCAACATCCTTCATCTCTAAGCTACCACTGATGTATTATTAAGTCTGCCTCAGCTGGGGCGTTAACAGCTCCTGACGTATATATACGTATTTCCAAAATACGAGAGATGATCAGACAGAAGGTTACAAGCCGCAGCATTTGAAAGTTACGTATCGTGGAGAAATTTTGTTTCCTCAGATTGGAGATAAATGTAGCTCTGTAGCGGTACCATCTATATAAGCATAATACATCCGCAATGGATCATTTTGGTGTATGGATAAGTTTCGCTTCGGATCATACCTGTTCTACCTACGGAAGCGCGATTTGGTGAGGCTAAAAAAAAAACTGAATTGTGATAAACAAAGAAAAATTGAAAAAAAGAACCGAGAAAGTTACATAAAAAAAAAAAAAAAAAAAAAAAAAAAAAAAAAAAAAAAAACGTTCGTTCCACATACTGGTGGGGTTTGTTTCTTATTTATGATGTTTTTTTTTTTTTTTTTTTTTTTGGATTCGCTCTATCTGTCATACAGCTGGTTTGTGGGTAGGTAGTAAAATTTCTCAGACGGTTCAGATGACTGAAATGGCAAGACGCTTAGGATACTGGTCTCGTTTGGAAGTGCGAGCCGTGATTCGAATTTATGGGCATATAATGTGCCCACATCTGCCATTCACAGTCAAATCGTGGAAGCTTATGGTGAAAAAGCGATGAGCAGACAGCATGCGAAATGGTGTCACTCTTTTCAATTAGGTAGACAGGATGTTGAAACCGCACTTTGGCAGGGAACGTCAGGTCAAGTTCTTCAACAACAGAAATCAACAGGGCATGGATTGAAGAAACGATTCAAAATGGTCGACGGGTAATTTTGAGTGAAATCTCGTCAGAGCTGTGTCTGAGCTACGGTAGCATGCAGCATATCGTTTCTGATGTGCTGCGATATTCCAAGACAGTACTGTGAAAACATCCACCGAGACCTGGCTCAATGAACAGGGACCTGATTTCCACCAATACGAGTTGAACAAGTTTGCTCTACGTTCTGATAAATGCCTAAGTAGACCTGGTCATTGTGTCGAGATGTGATAGACACATTTGCCTCTTAATTCCCCTTTTGTATTTTCTGTCTATTGTTAATAAATATTTCTGTATACACTTGTAACATTTTTTCCTAATCATCTCAGTCGTATGGACCTTTTGTTTGCGCTGTTGTCGTAAAACTATTTTGAAGATTGTGGCATGCAATATAATGATTTTAATAATATTTGAAAATGATTTAATATTTTTTGAGAGAAAATATACTTATTTATGCCTTTTCTTTCCCCCGCAGTAAACGGTGTACTTGAGTCTACGTGAAAAAAGGTGGCAATTAGGAACAAATCGTATAACCTTGTTTGGCAGTTATTGGGTTAATTCGAAAGAATTTAAAAGTCCATATGTTGACGCAATGTGCTTATTTGTAGAGCTTTAGTGCCATTCTCAGAAACAATGTTTTTACATGAATAAATACTAAAAAGTATTTATGTTCAAATATAAATAAAAAATTTTAACACCGTAATAGTTCTACATCATCCTCGAAAGACATTGAATAATAATGAATATCATTACACAAATTATCTATCAATAATTCACAAATACCAACGTTTCATTTATCAGGCAGTATGTTTCAAATTAAAATTTATGTATTAGATATAATTTTTTGATTGCTCTAAATTTCATTTTGAGATAAAAAAAAAACATAAAACCAGCGAACGAAAAATCAAGAACGAAAACAACCAGCTATCCTAATACATATCCTAAACGTGAAGCAAAGTTCTCATAAATCAGGACTACAATATAATGGTTTGTTACCTGCCCTATTGTAAAATGTAGATTAAATTGTTTCATAAATATTTATAAAATTTAATGCGCTGTGAAATTATCCCCGTGCTATTAGTTTTTATTTTTAGAAAAACAATCTTATATATGTTTGTAACTGATTCATATATTTATTTGAAAAAGGATATAAATATTTAATAAATTGTCACTCAAAACAGTAAATTTATTTTGTTTTTACTGATGTTGAAGGATATGGTTACATATTTTTATTTTCTAATAGGGAATAAATTATTTTTGACGTGTATTTCCTTCAGAATGTATAAACCCAATTTAAGTAAATGAATAAAACTGATTTTTTTACAAAATTCAAATAAATTTTTTTTATATAAATATAACGTACAAGAAGTGCACTTAGTTCATTCTTAGGGAAATAAAATTATATTGTTATAAATTTATTTAAAATGCACATAAATTTAAAACTATTTAGATAATGTGATTAACATAAATTAATAACCATCGAACACATGCAATATATAAAACAAGCTAAACACATAAGAGGGAAAATGTTTGAACTTGACAAAAACATACTTTGGAAAGAAGCCATTGGAACTCAAGTGAAAATATTTTCTGTACTTCTCGTATAGGTATTCTTCCGAAGTACTATATACTTACAATAGGTATATCCATGCAGTTAGATATTTTTTTATCTGAGTAAGAAGTCGTATTATGCACATATTGAGGTACGACAACAACCATTATTGGAATATGTACATTACCCCAGGATATAATAAAAGTAGAAATAGCATCAT